>JAMWET010002060.1:172500-212500 GCA_024036415.1 Prochilodus magdalenae | reverse complement strand
TGTTAGGTAAGAATGTTATAGAGCTAGCATTCCAAAAACAGTATTCCTTAAAATAGTGTTCATTGTGGCATTGGGTAAAGGTCAAGTAAGGTTGGAGGTCAATGGAGGTCGTTTTACAGGTCAGTGAAGGTCACAGTACAAACACTGAGTCTTTTCTAGACCAGGTCCAGGTTCAGTTTAGATTCATGTGGCAGAAACGGCATGTGGAAACTGATCTCTAAAGACAAGCAGGACTGTGACAGAGATTTGGGACATAAGGCAGGCTGGAAAGCCAGCAGTGAGGAGGGAAGGACCTTGACCTTAAGCACAGGCTTTTATAGCTTCTAAAATTGACCAATCCCACAACAGAAGTGAGCCGCTCTTCCTCGAATTGTACCGAAAGCTCTCCTAAACAAAACAGCTGTTGTTTTGGTCTCTGGGCTCAGCTGTGGTACAATGAGAGGCTAAAATCACACAGGGTGGTTTCGGGGTTAGGCTCAGCTGTGGCACATGGCATGTCGTGTTGAGAGACATGTCCTGCCCCCTCATCAATAAAGTTTGGAAAGGTGTCATAGAGGAGTCCTGCTACAGTTGTGCTGCCCTAAAAGCTTGTAGTGCAGTATTTTTAAAAGAACCATTTAATGTTCCTTTTAAGAAGAGCCTTCTCAAAGTTGAGGGAATCTCAGTGTGATGTAAAGGTACTATCCATTAATGCCAAGAACCATTTGGGAGAGGTTTTGATAGAGATGCTAGCAATTGTGCATCTCATCCTATTCCCCCGTGTGAGAGCACAAACATCCGTTCGGCTTTCCACCCAGTCGCTAACAACTCACTGTGACCCTTTGTTTGTGTTGTTTTGGCAGGTACCACAAGACAGCCGAGGGAGGGGGAGGTTCCTGGAGTGGACTACAATTTCATCAGCGTGGGGGACTTTCGCGTGCTGGAAGAGAGTGGGCTGCTGCTGGAGAGCGGAACCTACGATGGTGCGTAAGAGCGTGTGGGAACGCAGAGGGGCTGGAGGTCAAGCGTGTGGGCTAGTTACTTAGTTACTTATAGCCAAACGCACTCACTTGCGCAGTCCTCAGCCTCATCCCAGGTGCAGACGGCAAATCTGACTGCGGCTCTTATTTTAGACAGTAGCTGGAGGACAGGCTCGATGGAGTGCCCACTCAAAAGCTGTCCGACTCCTACCCGCAGCCAAACAAACTCTCTTTCTCTCTCGTTCTCTCTCCGTTTTCACACAGTTTCTCTCACATGGAGGAGGTCTCTGACCTAAAGTGCCTACTGTACTATCAGATGTTTGGAACTTTCGAACATATGCTGAGTCATGATGCGTTTTTATGCTAATCGAGGAGCCTAGAGCTGTGGAACCTTAACAGCACTCAAAGACTGAGGGCCGTAGCACTCTTCTGTAAGAGAAGCTGCTTGAGGTTTTTGAAAAGCAGCCCATAGTAAACATTAATGTTCTAATGTTGTTCTAAATACATTTTTCCTGGAATTTGATTGGACTCTCTGAACGGTAAGGCCATTGATAGAATCACAATAAGACTAATGCTGCATAAATACAAGCTGGCTCATGCTCCTTGTCATTGCAGTGACATACCATCGAAGTAAGTCTACTACTGAACTAAACATATGTGGATTCTAAGTCGATGATAGACTCGCTGTCAAAAGAACCCAGAAGGGAGGGTTAGATTACAGTGCTATTGGGAAGGAAGATACAGGTCACCAGGAACAATAAATGATGATGAGTTTAGACTGATATGGGGAATGTTTATTGAGCTACACACACAGAAGTAGTGTCTTTCAGTATGGCATCAGGCCGCCATGTTTGCTAACAGACGTCTCAATATGGAGTTGTAGAAATTCCTATTGGTGTCCTGCAATAATCCGATCCAAAGTATGAATATTCTTACACAGTTCCTGCAGATTTTGTGCTAGGGGTGGAGGTAGGGTGACACCGGGCCCTCTGGACATGCCACGCATGACAACAAACATGGATTTGTTGCTCGTCTCCACCAAAACGAAAACAGCACTCATCACTGAAGATGACGCGCTGCCATTCTGAGTCATTCCATGACAGTATTGCACGATACCACTGTGGTGTTTGGTGACGTGGCGTTAGGGGCAGTTGTCATAACTCTCTCCGTGCATGTAGTCCTTGCTTCCTGCAGCAGTCTGTCAATGGTGCTGGCACTAACAGGATGACTCACTGAGAGCATTTCTGCTGAATGTCCACAGTTATGGCTGTTGGGTCAGTCAGGTACACCGATAAGGTCTATCCTTGCTTACGTCACTCGAATCATTTGCATGTCTCATGATGTCAAACCTACCCACCAGGTTTCATTGCTGTCAGTTGATTCCTACAAGGTGCAACTATTTAGGCAACCACAGTTTTGGCATATATGTGCAGATGATGTAAACTGAACTTGAACGCCTGGCCTTGAATCTGCATGTTGCATGTTTTTTAAATAATACAGGATAGCCACAACTCGAGCTGTAGTCTTAGTCTGATGAACCTGAAAGCCCTACAACACAGTATAATTCACTCCACGACTGTTTAATCTCATGGGAAGCTCCCTGTGTCACTGATGAGTTAGTGGTGAATAAAAACACGGCTTTTCTGGAGCACCATTGTTTCCCTCAGGTAGGCCAGCCAGGTTGGTTAATGATCTTCCACTGAGTCATGGGGACGGCCTTTCTTTCTACAGGAAGAGCCATTTAAAGTTCCCAGGGAACAGTAAATCTGGCCAAAGTGGATGTCACAGTGGCTGCCTTTTATTGGAGCCTGTCCGTCTACATGACTGATCTGTGTTGCCTTTTAGTCTCTTGGTATTTCAGCCTGAAGGATAATTTCACAGTGACTAATTCTGGGTCAAATGATACCTTGTCTTTTCCTGACGCTTGGCATGAAACGCGAAATGCAAATACACGGGTCACATTTGAGATGATACATGACACTGGTGGGATGCGCTGGGTGTGTTAAATCAGTTTCGGGATGCATTGTCCGTATATATGTCCTATGCAAAGCACATGTTGCTTTGTAGAGTAATAGACCTAAACTACCGAGGGAGATAACACTCAACATGCTGGGTGTGTACTATGAAAGCATCTGATCTAGTATAAATCTAAAACAGATGGTTTCAGGCACTTCTTCTTTCAGTAAAAGGCTATTGTCCTTTCACTGAAACAAAATGAGGCACAGCAAGTTTATAAATGGATCTGTCCTTGTACCTTGTTGGGTGGAAGCATTGTCATCCTGGAAGAGCTCACTCCCATTAGGAGAGTAATGTTTCATCATAGGATAAGGTTGATCGTGATCGGTCACAGAATCATTGTGATCCTTCACTCCGGGGTCTAAGTGGTCAAGCTGAATCCAAACCATGCCATTAAAGTGCCCCCCATAGCATAACCATGCTATCAGACATCCTCACTCCACAGGCATGCGGTAAGCTGCACTGCTCTTATGGTATATATGCCACACATGTATTCGCCCACTTGTGGAGAATATATTAAGACATGGTGACCACATGACCTTTTCCCATGTCTCTGGTAACCAGTGTCTCTGGGTTTTGTGCTACTGAACTCTCAATTGTACATTGTGAGTTGTGATGAAGGGTTTGTGCATGGCAGTCATATCCCTCACTAAGTGGCTGGGGATGGCTTGTTGGTCATATTCAGACATTCTAAGTCGCCTGATGACTTTTCTTCTTCTTCGGATGAAACTTCAATGCACCTGGTTGCATGGTGCCAATTTCGAGCAACATAATGCCCATGCGGTTAAAAACCTATGAAAGTTGCATGCAGTACATTCAGTAACTCCAGTAGTTTCATAAGCTCAACAGCCAACAAAATGAGTCGCCTGTGACCGAAAAGATGTGATTTGGCATGTAATGGAAAAGTTTACCTCCTTTTCTCAATCTATAAATCCGGTCACACAACCCGCCAATAGCGCCATCTGCAGGAGCCTAAATTCACTACCACCTTAAACAAGCAAGGTGACTAATTGTTTTTGTCTGAGGGCTTATTGTTTTAAGTTATTCTGCTCTATAATTTTTTCAATCCTTTGTATTCCAAGTGAATCTCAGCTCTGATTAAAATTAGAGAAGCAGGGAGAGAATGAATCTAGCTATGGAATCCTGTAGCTAGCTAATGAAGAAGAAACCCTGACCCAAGCAGATGTTTAAACAGCTGTTACTATAAGCTTGCCAGTTAATGCAGCTGGTTACCGACATATTAGATTTGAGGAATTCACATTTCGTATGGGGCCTCAGGAAACTGACAAAATGAAAAACTATGAAACTTGAGTAGAGGGGCAAGGGGGGAGGGGGGTTCTCCTTTTCAACTGCCTGTTTTATATCCTTGTCCACTTATCTAGTGAAATCAGTGTTTTAAAAGTCATTCAGTGGGTACGAAGGGTTTTGATTGGCTGTTTCACAAAGTAGAAATGGGTGCAACTGTTGCAGCTGGGTTTCAAACGAGTCGCAGGGCAATTTTCCAATATGCCACTCAAGCACAATTTGGCTTTGTGTGGGTTTTGAGCCACTAAAGTCGCATTAAAGCTTTACCATGCAAAGCAAACCTTACATATCACACAAGGTTCATGGGCACCACCATTTCCCAGCTGACTTACTGATGTCATGCCCAGAGTCACTGTTCCTGTTGGAACCCTAATCAGTTGAGCTGTCCTGGTGACTGTAGCTCCTGCCATCCGTTCCCTGATAACAAGCTCTCAAAAGCGTTTAGGCTGTATTAGGCTGTAACCTCTTGTGAACCCTGACCCAAAATTCAAGAGTTCAGCTAGGCTGGCTCAGCACTTTTATACATGGCCTAGAATCAGATGCTAATTACCTAATGGACAGATTTTGCTCCCACTGGGATGTAACTTAGCTGACATAACAGCCATTTTCCCCCCTTTGCCTCAGTCAATGCCTCAGTCAGCGGTACACTGTTACTCAGTATTACATCAGAGCCAGTGGACTGCAGATCATGTGGATGAGAGATGGAAGTCCCAATCCTCCTCTAACTCCTTTATTCCCTCAGTGTGTAAATCCTATCCCAACCTCGTTCTGGCACAACAGCTTTTTCACACTGTGCTGTGGGACTGCGTGATGTAGGCTGCAGGGTGCACAGTTTCATCTGCAGAGAGGCAGCGTGGGAGCCAATGAGCCAACGGCTAGCCTGTGGATGCTGCTGCTGGCCTTGGCTCTAACTGCTATAGGCCTGTGGAGCTTCTCCACTCATGCTGTCGACCATATTCCCTCTTAGGAGATATAGCACTGGAAAGTCCAAGCCAAGCTATGCCTCTGGGTTAGACTTTTGTGTTTAACTGATCAGCTGAGGTTTTGGTCTTGTCTTTTATTCATCATCATATGTAATACCATTCCCTGAAATATTTGGGATATGTCAGGAGTGTCTGGGACCCCCTACTTAACCTCTTAGACATCTTAAATGACCCAAAATCAGTGTCTTATATAAATATAGTAATATGACTTTTTGCTACCTGCAAGGTAAATATACAAGCTCAAATAAAATTCAGGAAATAGTCATAGTTTAGTTACTTCACCCATGAAACTGCAATGGTCTGTTTTTTTTTTTTTATATCTTACCAGGGCTGAAGTTTGGCTCAGCAAGTTGGTATATGACACAGCATGTCTAGTAACTTTCCCAAGAGTTTGGTGGAAAGAGTGAATTTATACCCATCTTCCAAAGAGAACACAAGAAAATGTGTAAATTCCCAATTATCATTTGGAAGCCTACATTACAAACCTACAGACATTTCCAAGAAAAGAAGTTTGCTGTCGTTGAAGCCAGTGTGAGCCGAGCTATGGACAAAAATTGGAAAGAAAACTGTGGAAAGGAAGTTGGAAAGGAAGCTACAAAAAGGAAGCCAATGGTGTAGTAGCTAGCCAGCATAAGCCTCTTTAAATAATAAAGGGAAGAAAAACAGTAGTAGCCACTTCGAAATGCGATTTGGCTGTATGTTTAGCCAGACAACTGTCATCTATAATATGAGAAACCACATAAGCCAGTCTAGTAGTGCTTATTCAACCCAAATCGATGATGATGAAGATGATGGTGATTCCATGACAAGCACTCACCAGTTGGAATTGCTTTCTGAATTTGCCGTGAAAAGCTTTGGGCTGGCCTCTGAATAGAAAGATTTGTGAAGGCATCCTGAGTGGGGAACGGTGCATGCATCAAAACTGTCCCGTGATCAGCAAGCCTGCTATTAGGCCATAACTGTAATGCATTGAAAGTGAATACAGATGCAAAAAGTCTAGCCCGGGCTAGAGGAATTTGGGATCACCAAATTATAGGTGGCATACCGTTGTTAGCAGTGTATTCCTCTGTAACCAAGCGTCACAAGTCTCTGCCTTCACAAGGACATTTTATTTATCTATATAATACACACACTTTGGAGGAAAACGAATCTCTGTAGTTTCCTCCTAATATCTGCTAAACCAGACCTGAAATATACCAGTGGTACGAACTCGGCCTAAGCGATGTATTGCACGATTTGATGTCTGAGCTGGAAGAACTCTGGCTCTATACATTCATAGGGGAACTCTATACTCTCGTCAAAGCAGCCTTTCTGTTGTAGAGTCATTTGCTGCAATGTCCTATAGAGCTCTGTAGCGCAGCAGTGTTAAGGTCTAGGGGAAAACCTCTCTCACTAAATATTAGATCAAAGCTCCACTTCCAACCAGCCTCTGGCTGTGAGAGAAGTGCCCATGCTATTTCACAGTGTTTTAAGGTGTGGAGGGGAGTAAGAAAAAGTCTTTTGGGTGCAGACAAGTGTCACAGGGTGCCATGATCTTCCATTAGACCCCATTAAACTTGTTGCAGGTCTACTAGACCCTATTAAAGCTGTTGAGGTCCCAATCTACCCTTCGTTCTCCCAGTGGTCGAAAATGACAGAGCATAGCTTTGCACACACAGTTGACGTCAGTTTTC
Source organism: Prochilodus magdalenae (assembly GCA_024036415.1). NCBI lineage: Eukaryota > Metazoa > Chordata > Actinopteri > Characiformes > Prochilodontidae > Prochilodus > Prochilodus magdalenae. The sequence goes on along the minus strand of JAMWET010002060.1, from coordinate 205,564 downwards.
AATGTGGAACATCTACTGACAGCGTAATTTAGTCCAGGGAAAGGGCTAGTTTATTTCAGGAGATCCAGCCCCAGTTACTCTGATTGCTAGGAGCATGATGTAATGAGGAGTAACTTGCTTGCAGTGCTGGCTGCTTATTTGAGATTTCAGACTATGTGTCCATATCAAAGGGAGCAATCCATGCCATGACATTGTTTGGATCACCGTTGCAAACACGTTTTACATTGGCCATAGTACACAACAATGGAGGAGGTCCATCTTTTAAACTGTGCAGGGTTTCTTCAATGAGACTGATGGTGTCTATTTGAGGAGAGGTATTACAGCAGGGGGTCATCACTCCTCCCCTTTCACTGCTCAACAGTGGGTCACAAAAAAAGCCCTAATTGTGATGTTCTTGAGGTGGATAAAACCACTACCCACCAGGGAGCTACCACACCATCTGGGAGATGGGGGTTCGATTCCTAGTCTGGGTTACTGTGCTGTGCTACACCAATAAGAGTCCTAACACTAAACTGGGCACCTGTAATATGAATACCCTTGTAAGTCGCTCTGGATAAGAGTGTCTGCTAAATGCCATAAATATAAACGTGCTTAAATTTGGTTGAGGTGACAGTAAATCTGAACCACAGTGCCCACACTGAGCTGCTGGACAACCAGGTTTTCTCTTTTGCCCATCATCTTACAGAGGCACATAACATTCCTCTCCCTGTATTTCAAAAAGACAATCCTACATCAGAACCTTGTCCAGTCCATGCCAAATCTTATCAGAGCTGTTATTCGTGCTCGTGGAGGTACTACACGCTATAAGGTATGTTCCAGTCACATGTTCAGAGAGCTTGTTTTAGTAAATTATGTAAGTGAAATATGTGGATCCCTCTAGGGGGCTTCAGAAAGTCATTAGTAGAGTGAGGAAAATAAGTATTTGAACACCCTGCCACTTTGCAAGTTCTCCCACTTAGAAATCATGGAGGGGTCTGAAGTTTTCATCTTAGGTGCATGTCCACTGTGAGAGACATAATCTAAAAAAAAACCTGGAAATCACTATGTATGATGGCACGGAAGGTTCCCATGCTTAAATCAGCACATGTCCAGGCCCGTCTTAAGTTTGCCCATGACCATTTGGATGATCCAGAGGAGTCATGGGAGAAAGCTCTGTGGTCAGATGAGATTGAAATAGAACTTTTTGTTCTTAATTCCACTCACCGTGTTTGGAGTACGAAGAATGATGAGCACCATCCCAAAAACACCATCCCTACTATAAAGCATGGGGGTGGAAGCATCATGCTTTGGGGGTGTTTTTCTGCACATGGGACAGGACGACTGCACTGTATTAAGGAGAGGATGGCCGGGGCCGTGTATTGCGAGATTCCTTCCCTCAGTTAGAGCATAGAAGATGAGTCGTGGCTGGGTCTTCCAACATGACAATGACCCAAAGCACACAGCCAGGATAACCAAGGAGTGGCTCCGTAAGAAGCATATCAAGGTTCTGGAGTGGCCTAGCCAGTCTCTAGACCTAAACCCTATAGAAAATCTTTGGAGGGAGTTCAAATTCCGTGTTTCTCAACCACAGCCCAGAAACCTGGCTGATCTGGAGGAGATCTGTGTGGAGGAAATCCCTGCTGCAGTGTGTGCAAACCTGGTGAAGAACTACGAGAAACGTTTGACCTCTGTAACTGCAAACAAAGGCTACTGTACCAAATATTAACATTGATTGGTTCAAATACTTATTTGCAGCAGTAACACACAAATAAATTATTAAAAATCATACATTCTGATTTCCTGATTTTTTTTTTTTAGATTATGTCTCTCACAGTGGACATGCACCTAAGATAAAAATTTCAGAACCCTCCATGATTTCTAAGTGGGAGAACTTGCAAAGTGGCAGGGTGTTCAAATACTTATTTTCCTCACTGTAGATACAGTATAGAGGAAAACAATGGAAGATTAAATGAGAGTTATCTTTCTGCGCTGACATGCACTAGCAGACATAGCTCATCACTGATATGGTGTGCAGCACTCTGGTTTGTCAGTATGTGCATGCGTTTATCGAAAATCCATAAACAGTATAACTCCAAGTCATGCTTTTTGTGAAACCAGTATTGACATAACTGGAGCAAGGAAGAGATCTCTGGCAGTGACACTGTAGACAGTAGAATGGGTGGTGTACCAGTCCTCCTGCTATAGCTTAAAATACTATCAAAACTACACAGTCTACATAGAAAAAAATCTCTCCAGCTTGAGACTGGTGATCCCACAGCCATCTGTGGCCAGGGGTCCAATAAGTGGACATGTTCTCTATGGGCAGGTAGAATGGCTGGCAGTGCTAACTGATGTGGGTGCCTGTTAGTCAAAGTAGCATCAAGTCAAGAGTTGGTGTTTTTGTTCAAATGTGGTAAGTTGTCCAGCTATATAGGCTGATTTGAAAAGATGCAGTGGTGCTAGTTGGTGGACCAAGTTGGTGGATTTGGAAATGACTAATGTATGATGATAAAAAAATCTGGGGGCTGGGAATATAACCCGAGCTGCCTGTTTAATGTGAATGTGAAATGTGACTTGGATAGGGCAGCAGACCTCAAGACTGTGTATATACAGACTATTATGATCGTCATGCAGAAGTTGGCATAGATGTCTGTACTCATAGATGTGTGTGCAATGGGCTGTATCCAAACCAATATGCACAAGTACAGGGGGAGGAAAGACTAGTATTGTAAAGACAGCTTGTATAAGTGGTGCCCCTAGTATGCAAACTACTCCCTAAACTGCTTCTTTGGCTTTTGTGCTAGTTCTTGTTCAGGTCGAGCGTTGTTTGGATCTTGTACCAGCCCATGTGATAATGAATAATTGACTCACAACAGGCATGGCCTGTACGTTCTCTGCATATCAACTCAGATATGTTTACTTTCTTATTTGCAGAAGAATGGGCTTTATGAAAAGGTGATGTTTGTAATATGATGGAATTTCTCAGGGGGAATGGTTGTGTATGATTTTCTGAAAGAGGGTAAGGGTGAGGTGTGACTCAGCACGCAGTAATAGTATGCTTTGAATAATATGCAAGCCCCGCTATAGTGAATGTTTATTCATTGGTAGCAGTGTTTACCATTTAGAGCAGGTTTTGCGTGTATGTGTGTGCGAGAGAGGAAACAGTACAGGCATGCCACTTATGCATTGATTCTCTGTGAGTCCCAGGGTTAGTTGTAATTCTCATTCATGGTCAGAATGATTTATGGTTCATTTACATGGTGTAAATTCATTCATTCAGAAGGGTGAAGAGAGGCGTACACTTACAAACAGCAGCATTTTACCAACAGCAGTCACTGCAAATAAAGCCACCGTGTTTGCTACATTCCCTCCTCTTTCTGCTATTCACTGTGTACCTATACACTTGTATGTTATAGTACACCGGCATGGCTACACCACTCTCTCAAAAACATCCACAGAGTTTTAAACCAATCTTTTTTAACATTTAGCATTTCTTATTTCACATATGGCTTTGGTTAAAGATCACCAAGTCACATTATTTTTAAATTGTTTTCATATTGTCAGTATTTGCAATCAAATTACTGAATAGGTTTCAGTGTCATTTTATTTTGGGGGTTGATTAGAATAGATTTACATGCTGCAGTTTTTCCAGACCACAATATTTTCCTCATACTGTACATCTGTATTCGCCCTCTATCTGAAATGCTCCGTTAGAGCTCCTGTGTTATTAAGCCCCACCTCCCGATGAGCCCAGTGTGTTTTAATTGGTCAGCTCGTCCACCTTCTGAAGACTGTGTTAGAAGATTACATCACTTTGTGACAAAAAAGGGCTAGAATTCCAGTGAGTCATTTTAGGTGGTTAAGAAAAGTGGTTTCTATGGGAGAGAGTTTTGTGTACTTCAGGCTTAATGACTTGGCAGGCGGTTTCCATGCACAAAAAGCTACATAAAGCACTGAAGGAAAGAGATTAAGAAAAGCTTTACTAGCATCTAAAGTAAAGCTAAATTCTGTTACAGACATCATCAGCAGTCCAATAAAATAGATGCCTCACCTCTTAGTAGATGTCTCTTAGAGGTGTCTCTGGAATCTTCACTGTACACAATACAAAGCGGATGGATTTATTTTGAGCTTCAAAGATGAATGGAAAACAACAGAACCCACTTAGTCATGGGATCAGGACTCTTTTAAAAATCACCCTGGCACGTCTTTAGACCAAAGCATAGCCGCATGTGCTGCTAAAGAGCTGAAAAGTGATAAGGAAAATAAAGGTCATTGGGGGATAGGTTGGCTTCATCACTGGACTCTCACATTACATTTCCATTTACAGTATTTAGCTGACGCTCTTATCCAGAGCGACTTACAAGGTTAATCATATTACAGGTAGGCCAATGTAGTGTTAGGAGTCTTGCCCACGGACTCTTATTGGTGTAGCACAGCATAGTCACTCAGCCCAGGATTCGAACCCCAGTCTCCCACGTGTGGTGGTGGCTACTTGGCGGGTAGTGGTGTTATCCGCTGAGCTACACCAACCACCACATTGGAAATGGTATGAAAAGGTGCAGGCACCACCTTCATAGCCTGGAGGGATAGAGTTCTCATTGCTGTTGATCTGATGTCATTGTATGTGAAATTTGGGGATGAGAATATTAATGAGCCTAGTCTGTTATGTAACAGTTTAGGAGTTTGGAATTAGCCTGTTGTACTGCCTTCCTTTGTGAATGCATTGTTTGAGATTAGCAGTATGTCAGTTACACTGACAAGTGTGGGATTGCAGTGCTATTGGGAAGGAAGATAAAGATGATGAATTAAACTGATATGGGGAATATTTATTGAGCTACACAGAAGTAGGGTCTTCCAGTTTGGCATTGGGCTGCCATGTTTGCTAATACAACATGCCCGACATCTCAGCATGGAGCTGTAGAGGTTCCTAATGTTGTCCTACGATGATCCATCCCATTCAGCTTGAATATTCTTACACAGTTCCTGCAGATTGTGCAGTAGGAGTTGATGGTGGAGCTGGAGAGACACCAGACCTTCTGGACAAACTGTTCATCTTGGTGCTGACCATGGTGCCTCCACACACAGATTTATAGGTCGTCTTCACCTAGACAAAAGCAGGACTTGTCACTGAAGATGACCCGCTGCCATTCAGAGTCACTCCATGACAGTCTAGCACAACACCATTACAGTTTTTGGTGTGGTGTTAAGGGCAGTGGTCATGAAGGTCCATGTGCATGTAGTCCTGCATTATGCAGCCATCTGCCCATGGTGCTGCACTACCCACTGCCCAATACTCTGTCATTGTATAGGGAGGCTTTTAAAAGTCACCCAGGGACAACGTATAGCCACATGTGCTAAACACCTGAAGAGTGAATGAAGGTAAATTGGTCTTTAGGTTAAGATGAGAGAGCTGAGTCTGATTGGCCCGTTCTCTGGTGTAGTATTGCAATACACAATCTAAGGTATGTCATTTCATACAAAGCCCCGGGTTCACCTCTGGAAGGCCTTGTTATTTAGTTAATGGGTTTCATCAGGTGTGTTGGGAGGATCAGAGAATGGCTGGGAGGAACTCCAATATGTTTGTTAATGCTGACCTCACTGACCTTGCTGGACCTCAGTGCCCAGAAGGTTAACACCATCTAACAGGGACAGGCTGCGAGAAAGCCAACAATGGAATTCTAACGTGATCCAGAAGCTGATCTGAGAAGTGATGTGACTAGTAGAATACATCTGAAGCAGATTTCCTGCTGACACATGACATTACAAACCTCAGCGGATGCCCCTCCCCTCCCTTCTCTCTACTTCCTTCTCCTGCTTTCCAGTCTTCTCTTCTTCCTACTGCCAAGCATTTGCTCATTAATGAGTAATGTTGTGTTTATGAGCAATTCATCATGCCGTGGCTGCTGTCTGACAGGCGGCTGGGAGGCCAATGACACGACCAGGCTGATGGCACTCATCTCCATGGCGCCGTGTCCAGGTATAATGATGAAGACGTGACCAGGTAAAGCCTTATGCTTCCTCACATCTCCAATCTAAGCAGAGACGTTGGGGGCAAAAGGCATGATGGATAGGTGTATGAGCAGCGGTGTCAGGAAAGAAAGATGGTATGGAAGTTCCAGAGGGAAGAAAAGTGGCTTAGAAGTTGCACGGAAAGGAAGATGGCTTGCAGGGAGTCACGCCTGTAGGTTGAAGGTGCCTTATTATCCATTTATTCAGTATCACAGTATTTGTGATTGTTCTCAGATGTTCTACACAGAAGGTATGTGACTTTGGTCTTACGTTGCTCTATACATACTATAACATTGTCCTACCATGAAACAACGAATAATTTTATGAGCTCTTCTCTGATTGGCTGGTTTACAGCGAGACACTGCGGTGATCACATAGAAGCAGCATTTCTGAATGGTCAGTGAGCAGAAGCGAAGCTGAAGTTGCCTTCCTGTTTGCCAGCTTCGTTAATGGATGTTCCACCTTAAATGCTACCGCTTATACAGGTGCAGGAATGTAACTGCAGCAGCATTTTTAGGTGGAATGGGAAATTTGAAAAACAAGCTGGTAAACAGTAAGTCAGTTTCTGCATCATTAGAACAGGTATAAAAAGGTACAGACTGTGGCTTCAAAGCCCGGAACGATAGATTTCTCGTTGCTGTTGTGTAGTTGTCAATGTATGCAAATTTTAGGTATCTAAATATTAATGAGTCAGGACTGTTATGTAGCAGTTTAGGATTTTGGAAATGGCCTGCTTCGTTGTGCTGTTTTGTTAATGCAGGGTTTGTATTCGAAGGTGGAGAAGACAACGTACAACAAGCTGTAATCTGCCATTTGACCATAGTCTACCAACTGAACTCATTGGCACACTGAATAAGCTTACCTCATTGGTCCCCCGTTCATGGCTGGAATGTCTTAAATACATCTCTTTCATTCACATTGCTGCAGAAGAAGACGACGGCAATCAGGCTAATACTAGCATGACAACCTGGACGCTAGCTGAAATTGATGCCACATATATTGAACTAAATAAAATCCCCTACTCGTCTGGTGGGGGACTTCTTTTGCTTGTTGTTTGAACCCAGCCCCCTGCCCCCACTGGACTAGGGATGTAAAGGATTAACCGTTTAACAGCTAACCAACAAATTAACAATTGTTCAGCCTGTTGATTTAGTTTTGTTGCCAGTAAACAACCATTCCTATTTGATTGTGCAGGATTAGCACTGAAGTATCCCAGTTATTTTATACTTGCATATATTTTGTCCCACATATAAGATCTGCTTTTTCTGGTTTATACAAAGATCTGTGTGCAATAATACGTAATTTAGTTGATGTGTGCTCTCTAAGTGTGTATCCAGTACTCGTCAAAAGTTTAGGCATGGCTACTTATAGCAGGATTCCCAATGTTTAGCTTAATGCTGTACTTGAAGTCCACCTTAAAAACCTCCAAAATTACATTTACATTTACATTTAAGGTATTTAGCAGACGCTCTTATCCAGAGCGTGGTTGGTATAGCTCAGCAGATAAAACCACTACCCGCCAAATAGCAACCAGCACATGTGGGAGACTGGGGTTCGAATCCCGGGCTGACTGACTAGGCTGTGCTACACCAATAAGACTCTTGACACTACATTGGCCTACCTGTAATATGACTAACCTAAGTCGCTCTGGATAAGAGCGTCAGCTAAATGCCATAAATGTAAATGACTTACAAGTGTGCTTAGTGTTCCGTTGGATAATATTCCAGCTAGTGCAGGAAGTTTAGAGCCTAAAACTCACCACGAGCTCAGACACTGCCCGAACAGGGGGCCACTGCTGGTACCTAGAGATTAATACACAGACCTAGAGCAAGTAAACCATTACCTGGCAACCCCAGCCCAGTGCTCATTCCTACAGAGGAGAAGGTGTCAAAATTGAACTTTACAGGAGGATAAAACAGATTTCTACCTAACTTGCAATGGAGGCTGATTTAACGAGGTATTCTAAGTGGTTTTGGACCAGTTCTATTGGATTTTATTTATTTATTTATTTATTTATTTATTTAGAGAGAGAGAGAGAGAGAGAGAGAGAGAGAGAGAGAGAGAGAGAGAGAGAGAGAGTGGACTTTACTTAGAATGTGGTTCAGCCAACCCGTATTTTGATTGGTCAGTTGTGGAGTGACATTAATATTGCAGAACATATTAGCAAATTTGTTAGCTAGGTGCAAACATTGGAGTGGGTTCAGTGTCAGCCAGTGTATCAAACTGTCAACATCGTAATTACAATTCTGGAGGTCTACTCCGGCGTCCGATTTAATTACACCCCAGTGAACAATAGATTGTGCAGCTCCTGCAGATAGCTTCCTTTGACCTTCCAGATCTTTACTGAATATCTGCGGGAGTGTATTGTGCTCCATAATGATAAGGCTTCTTAAATCAAGTGCTGATACTTGCTGAGGGCCGAGCTGCAGGAGCCTGTGAGCATCCTAAAGGCCGACCGTTTATCAGACACCAGGGGCCAGTGGCATTTATGTGACAGGCAACGTTCAAAGGAAGCTGCGGGCAATAAGCCGCACGCGCACTGATTACAGATCCACACCGACCGACACGCTCGCGCTGCTGAGAGCTGCGCACTTGGTGGTGTGTGTAACCTGATTCCCTGCCGGTCACACCGCTGTCGCACACAGAGAGCAGCTGGACTGCCAGGGCTGATCACGAGCATCCTGCCTGGAGCACCACAAAGCCTTTTACAGTACTACCTTCTGCTGCTCAGTCGTATTCACAGACCCAGCTTCACCCTCTGTACCTCCTGCTCCTGTGATCAGTGTGTAAAGCTTGCCGTTTGTAGATTTGCAATGCAGTTATGAAACCAATGGAGCTAACAAATAATGGAAGCCTAGAAGTTATCCAAAGTGCCTTGTAGCTACTGAGTAGTAGCCAGTACCTTTAAACATGCCATCATTTTAATAGTTCAGTATTAATATTTACTAATATTAGTATTTTATTAGTGTTTATTAATATTTTTATAGATTTACAGGCATGGCGTTGGTGGAGTAGAGGTTCCTAATGGTGTCCTGCGAAAATCCATCCCATGCTTCTTGAATATACCCTCACCATTCCTCCAGATTTTGCTATAGGGGTGGAGGTGGAGTTACACCAGGCCTTCTGTGCACTTGCGTATGTGTTATAGTACAGTTCAGAATGTCAAGGTTGGGTGAACTCAATATTCCACCTTGCACACTTAGAACCAGTGAAAGTTTAAGTATACTAATGATGGACACTATTGCACTAATGCAATGGGAAGCAGAAAGGGAGGAGCTTCTCATGGTTAGAATATTCAGAACAAATGGTACACAGTGATGTGATGGCAGCTGTGGTGGTGGCAGGATCAGAAATGGTGTATTAATGTGAGTTCAACCCAAATCTGTCACCAAGGACTGTAAAAATAAAGGTAAATAATGTGTTCCACTGCAGCAGCTATGCCGTATGCTAACTGTTCTGTCCTCCTTATACTGAGGGTATAGTTTGACAGGCAGCGAACTCATCTCCCATTGACCACACCGAGGAAGTACAGTTTACTTGTTTAATGTAGATGGGAAAAGGTAAAACTGAAAAACACAACATCTAATAGGTTACTCCAATAAAGAACAAATCAAGATTCTAGGATATGCCTACATCTATTCAACATACAAAATGCTGATTTACATGGCGTGATAACATCATAAGGAGTAATTCAACGTACCAATGATGCTTGTAATGTCTTAAACAGATAGCCGATGGAACAGGATTCGAAGATCGTAAAGAAACATGCTGGATCTTTTGAAACGGGCCCCTACTGATGATGTCATCAGTAGAAGACAAGCAATAAATCTTTTTTACAATTCCACAAATAGACAGCAGGGGGAGTGCAATAAATTAAATAACTATATTAATTTCCAACACACTAGCATTGTGGGTACTAGCCTGCTGCACATATGTTATGAGGATTAGTACACAGCACATCGTCGCTGTCCAAAGAAAAACAAGTATCTCCAAAATGGCAACTTTACAGGAGAGGCCAAAAACCTGATTGAATTTAAATGTAAGTCAACAGAACCCGACGTTTCTCCAAGCATGGTTTGGATATTTCTGGTGATCCATTCATCATGAAATGTTCACTCAATGTAAACAGCAGCTCATGTGATCAAATGCTGGCAAAAAAAAAAAATCGACCAAAATGGAGATGCATGGTTTTCATTGGACAGCGACGATATACTGTGTAGTTCAGGATTGAGACTTGTGTAACTCTAGTATAAGCCCCGATTACTTTAGTTACAATAGCCCCAAAACTTCAAAGAAGGAAACTGACATCAAAGCTGTCTTGACAGATCAACTGCATTGTCACAATTACTCAGGAGGAAAAACAAACCGGCTTAAATATGAGGTGCCTGTGCTGCTGCGAGACGGCCTGTAAGGCCAGGAGTAATCCAGTTACAGTCAGAGGCGTCGTGTTGGATTTCGCAGGAGTTTTGCAGACGTCATACGTCTGTCTGTGTTAACGTCACATGCACAGGCTCAGTTAGAAGGTCCAGTTTGATAATCAGGTCTCGAATAAAAAAATAGGCCTGTAACGAGGAAGATGATATGACAGGAGTAAATAACTCACAGCCTCAGAAGACAAGTCCTTCATCAAATACTGCTAAGCTTTCTTTGAGTGCTGTTAGAGCATGCTCACAATCATCAGACTCGTCTGCTCGGGAAAGGCGTCTGAAGCTCATTGTGTGCAGTTTCAGCCTGAGAGGTATCCAAAACCACAAGCGTATGGAGTGGACCAGGGTAGTGTAGTAGTTTAACGTTTGGATGATAAAGCGTTTTAGCCACAGATCACACAAGCTATAGTAAAAACACACCACAGCTAACAGGCTCCTCTAGTAATGCAATGCAAAACCGCAACATACATAAGTAAAGAACATGCCACTAGAAATTCCTACTAGAAGCTCTAGTGGACATAGCAGCATAGTGGAGGTGGCACTCCAATGAATATTCCATCGCTAAACTTGGCAGGTGTAGCAAGCTCCACACAGAGTTCCTAATATGCTTTACTCAAAGTGGAAAATGAAAGATTTCTTAAAGTGTTCAGCGGACAAACTGAGGTACAAACGATTTAACAGAATGTGCTGAAAACTGCAGACAAATTGGCGTCCAGAAGTCTGAGGCCACTGGTGAAAATGATAAAAAAAAAAAAAAACATTTTAAATTCTTTTTCAAATTAATACAGAGTTTGTCATTATTAATTATATAACCAGTATAACTTTTTAGTTATAGATAGAGTGACATTTGGAATCTTTGTTAACATTTACGGTATTTAGCTAATGCTCTTATCCAGAGTGACTTACAAGGTTAATCATATTACAGGTAGGCCAATGTAGTGTTAGGAGTCTTGCTCACGGACTCTTATTGGTGTAGCACAGCGTATAGCACTCAGCCTGGGATTCAAACCCCAGTCTCCCACTTGTGGTGGTGGCTACTTGGTGGCTAGTGGTGTTATCCACTGAGCTACACCAACCGGACCTGTTAAATATCTACATAAACTACACAGCTTGTTAATATTTAGTATGGCACCCATTTGCTTAAAGATGTAGTTAAGCAGGCATGGACATAAGTTTCTGCAAACAGCCCTGATCTGTAGATCATGTCGGTCTGAGAGTCGTCTGAGCACATACATTTGAGTAACGATCCTAGGAATAGTGCAGAATTTCCAAGATTCCTTAAGCAGAACTTTTTTATTTTCAAGATTTAAAGCGTTCTTTCTTTTTTTCCTGGTTCAAATAATTTTTTTTTTATTTTTTATGAGTTTGTTCACTCATCATCAAAAGAAGGAAGTGTGGGGTTGCCGTGCCATTGAAAAGAAAGATAAAGGCTACCAGGAACAATAAATGATGATGAATGTAGACTGATATGAGCCATATTTATTGAGCTACACATACAGAAGTAGTTTTCTCAATGTGGTTTCATGCCGCCATGTTTGCTAATGGAACGTACCAGACGTCTCGGCATTGAGTTGTAAAGGTTCCTAATGGTGTCCTGCGATAATCCATCCCATCCAGCTTGAATATTCTCAAACAGTTCCTGTAGTTTGTGCGGTAGGAGCGGAGGGGGAGTGACACAAGGCCTTCTGGACATGTGGCACGCAACAACAAACCCATTATGGTGGTCCCACACCCAAATTTATTGGTCGTCTCCACCAAAACAAAAGCATGATTCATCATTGACGATAACCCACTGTCGCACTCCATGACAGTATTCGTCTGTGGTGACGTTGACCTGGTGTTAAGGGAAGTCGTTGTAACAGCCTGTGTGGATGTAGTCCTGCATCGTTCAGCAGTCTGCCAATGGTGCTGGCACTAACAAGACGACTCATGGTCATGGTCAGCGCATCCTTGCTCACTGAATGTCTGCAATTATGGCTGTTGGGCCAGTCAGGTACAGCGATAAAGCCCGTCCTTGCCTACGTCACATGCACGATCGAGTGTGAAACGTGAATCACTGGCTTGTTATACGATGTCAAACCTACCCACCCAGTTTAATTCCTGTTGGTTGATTCCTTCTGGAATATTTGTGTATTGAATATTTGAATATTTATATTTGTGCTTTTTTGTGCAATTATTCTTTTGACAATGCGGGTATTAGCAGCTCCACTGTGCTCAGGGTGGACTTGTGTTTTTCTCCAGAATATTTCTCTCAGTAGACGTTCAGCAAGAAATGTTCAGTCAGCTGGTATTCACATTCCCTCCAGATTTGTCTTATTCGAACGTATCATTAAATGCTAATGGATTTCTGTTTACAGCTGTTGTAAAAAGAGATCCTCCCCTCTCGGGCCTGTCGATGAGAGTGGTGGTACGGTTGAAGCTTGCCTGTAGTTCCAGCGGTCTCCTGAAACCGGGGGCTATACGAACAGCATAATACATGAAAGCCTGGGGTGCAATACTCGGAGCTAATACACTGCTGCAAATGGATCGTTTAATCACGGGCCTACTTCCCTCCTGCCCACTCCTGCACGAGGTAGAGTGGAGAGGGTAATTAATAGGTCTGAACAGACAAATCCCCTTTTGACATCTCCTGTTATTATTACAAACCAGGCAGCACGTAAATTACTAACGCAATAAAGAGTGTGATTAATTCAAATGAGGAGTTTCAATTAGGAATATATTAAAGGCAATTCTACTCTGGCAGTTTACTAAAAACAGTGCCAGCGTTTAGGTCTGACACCCAGACTAGACGAGCGGCGCAACGTTGCCAAATGAGAGTGTAAATAATGCAGCGTAATTAACTTTTTAATGCGCGGCGGCGGTCTCCGAGACCGTGCTCACCGGAGGCAGCTCTCCTGAAACACTCTCATGCCGTCTGAAGCGTGGCTGTGCGGTATGTTTTATTTATGTTGGGGGGAGGGGGGACTCCCGTCACGCTTTGCCCTTTCTTTTTTCTGGTCTTCCAGGCTCTAAAACAGGCTCTGTTCTGTTCAATGCGATAACGTTCCTCGGCAATTTGTGGCCCATGTCCCCAGACAGCCGAGCGACATTTAAAAAGTACAGCGGTGTGCTGGGCAGGAAGGGGTCAGGAATGCAAAGGACAGCAAATAAATCTGTATTTGTGGTCTCTCGAGCCGTGCAACCCCCTCAAAAGCTCAACACCCCACCACCACCACCAACACACACGCACACACGGGCACACAGTTCCTCCTCTTTAACTGCTCAGAATGCAGGTTAAAAGCAGGAAAGGCGTTTAAAGGAACAGGCTGTGCTGCTAGCGCTCCCTGTGCGCTTCTGTTGTGTTCTTGCCCCCAGCATCCACACTACACAGGACTCGAAATTTTAGAAGATAGCCTCCTGCCTCCCTGGGACGTGGGCTGTCATGGTTCTACATGGTCCCACACAGGCAGAGAAACGGTGCGTGGAGCCCTGGCCTGGGGGGAGCGCCACAGGGAACTGAACAACAATGATGACAAACAACAAACACACACAGCCCTTACAGACATATTCAGGAAACAGACTGGAGGCTTGTGGTGCTGTGGATGAGCTCGCTAGCTGTAGTTGGGTTTCAGCTGTTAGTAAGGCAGGTGTGTTTTTTTGGGTTGCAATCCACCAGTCAACTAATATGCACTAATATCTCTACCTGGGGTCAACTTTAAACTAGCCAGGCAGAGTATAACCTCAGGTCTCAACTAGGTGGCCAAACAATACCTGTAACCTTTGATACTGGACCAGTAGTTCTAGTGTTCTGGTGCTTTAGGTTCTGATAGTTAGACTGAACAGGGTAATGAGTATCCTTTCTTCCACAGGTAACTATTATGGCACACCCAAACCCCCAGCTGAGCCCAGCCCAGTACAACCCGACCTGGTGGACCAGGTGCTGTTTGACGAGGAGTTTGACACCGAAGTGCAGCGTAAACGCACCACCTCCGTCAGCAAAATGGAGAGGAAGGACAGTGCGGCACCTGAGGAGGAGGAAGAGGAGGAACGGCCTGTACTTGTCAATGGACTTGCAGGTGAGAGGTGTTTCCTGCTTACACTACAAACCACACACGACGCGACGTTTTCTGTTAAAATGAAACATTTGTTTGGCAAGGCAATGCTTATATAGGCTTATCTGCAGCCCCAGAAGAACAAACGTTCACTACCCTAGAGGTAGATTTAACTGATGAACATTTGAGCGACAGCTGACGATTTTTGGCATTGATACTGTGATACTGTGCAGTTGGCATCGACGCATAGGCAAACAAGTCAGCTCATTCATCTCTTCATGGTCAATATTCATCTGGAATCTTTTTCTAATTTGTCATTTCTGTCTCTTATCTGACAAATTAGTATATTGTCGCTGTCCAAAGAAAAACAAGTGTCTCCAAAATAGCTTTACAGGAGAGGACAAAAATCGAATAAAATTTTAATGTAAGTCAATGGAACCAGACGTTATTTCAAACGAGTTTAGGTCATTTCTATGGGTCTATGTATAATGACATTTCCACACAATGTAAACAGCAGCTGCTGTGTTCAAATAATGCATAAAATTGAAAACGAAAAATAAATGAATGAACCGTATTTTTCAGTGTACAGCGACTATATATTAACACCCTATACAATTTCACTGAATCTGTTTTTCAGTATCGCCAAAATAAGGACTGACTCTAAAGTGTCATATGTGGCTCCAAAATGATTAGAACGTTGAACGCTATAAAAGTACAACATTTGAAATATAAATAGTGCTTAACAGTGTCCCAGCCCAATGCTTCAGCCAGAATACAACACTAAATACAGTTCAGTACAATACAGTTTCACACGGCTACATTCCTAGTATTTATACCATGGAGTGAATTCCATTGCTCTTGGTGTTAGGAGTGTGGGTGTAGGTGTTTAGAGTGCTTAGTAAAGGAACAGTGGGTTGCCGATCCCTAAACAAGTGGAAAACCAGCTTAGCCAAAAAGCTGAGGATTAACGTTCCCTGAACAAGTGAAAAGCCAGCGGGGGCTTATCTCAGTAGATGTGACTCTCAGCCCCTAGTAGTTATTGAAACCAAGGTGAACCATTTTTGGTGTTGTCTCCAAAAAGCCAGAATACTTCCAGAAAACTGTACCTATCTGCTCGTGTAGATGCCATCGGGTCGAGCAATCTGTCTCAGAACCAAGGGACTAGCCGATTATAGCTGTGCCCTTTAACAAAGCACTCGGTCCCAGTTCGTTTTGGTGATGTGCATTACTGATGAGGGCCTATATATAGGTTTCTCTGTATGAGCTTGCAACTTATGCAGCCTTAATATATGTGATAAATGGAGCAATAACGTTTGCCTGGAGATATCCAATATTTTAGTCTCTCCTTGCTCAAGTGGAGCCTCTTCAATTCAACATGTCTCTCCCTCTAGATCTCTCCCTACCCTGGTCTTCAAAAAGAAGCACCATACAAGCTTATCTGGTCATAAAAGGTCAGCTGTAAATAACACCTAAAGGAATCACAGAGATATAAATGGAGTTTATTTGGAAGGGCAAAGTGCCTTGTGATGTTTTCCGAGGGATCTTATGCGCTCAGGCCTCAGACTGTGTACTGGGAGATGGCTGCAAATCTGGCAGCCAGTCTGGAGAGTTATCCTGCCAAGTTTGGTTCTAAAGGGAGCTTCTGGAAGAACTTGTTAAAGAGTTGTGCTGCATCCTGCTGTAAAGAGTAAGATCTGACTATGAACTGCCAGCATGGACATGGTTAACTGTGCACTAGATCAAAGGTGGTTGCCATTTAAATGGAGAGCTAGTGGGCTATGGAGCCTGGAATGGAAAATGGTCTCTAGGGAACTGATGTACCACTTTAGTAGTAGCCTCGATTGCTAAAATGTGTTGGTCTAGTGGTAATGCATTACACTCACATGACACTGAAATCTTTTAGGCATCGTCCCTTCAATGTACCTCTTCAACCCGTAGTCACTGATCACTCCCTGAGTGGAACTCTTTGCAAAAACACGGTGCATGAAAAATGAAAACCTGGCAGTTACATGAATACCCTACAGGCAGAATCTCTCATTACTGCTCTAATGGTACTGACATTAAAATAGCATTAGCCTCATGCCCAGGATATTGTTATGAAAATGTGTCTGGTGCCACGATTGCCACCCTTGGTGGTGATTGATCATGTAGTTGTATTTTGCTCGGGAAGAGCAGTAGATGTCAAAACTGTAGTGGGCCTAGTTGATACCCTTGAGGATTGCCCATCTCTAAGCTGCTTTCCCCTCTCTCCACATCTCACCTTAGTGACTCCACACATCAGGGCCATAAAGGGGAGCTTGATAGAATAGAAATGATACTTTAGGAGGCGCTCCATTTTGGCCTGTAGTGTAGAAAGCGATAGCAGATTCAGTTGGACCGGATTCTTCAGCGCTGTCTGCTGGTTTGTTTGCACTGGACTTCTTTCTATTGGCTTTTAGACACGTGGAGAAGGGAGAAGGAGGGAGGGGTTGAAAAATGGCTGTGCTTCTCCTCTGAACTCCTGAGCCAAGTGCAAATGGTGGGTAGGCTTCAGTGGCTCTGGGCATGTATAAGGAGCTGCTCTTAGCGTGATTACAACAGCCTGCTTTGGAGCTGTGGACATACAGAACAGTTCTCTGGAGGTGTATTTGTGTACTTGTTCACAGTTCATTACACAGTCTGCGTAGCCTTTGTCTGTGTGGGAGGCGGTCAATTAAAAAGTTATGAAACCCTATAGTTTCACTGGGTATATATGCCAGATCTAGAGCAGTTGCATCGTTTGCCACATATGTAGGCCTGGACACGTTATGTCTAAGTAAAGCATGCACATGCTGCACTTCCTTTTCAACATCTTATCATTAGTTTTTTTTTTTTCTCATTTTCCCATCTACTTTTTCATGCTTTTCCTCATTCCTTTCCACTCACCTTGGCATCTTGAAGAATGGAGTAGCACTGGAATTCCACCCTGGCGGGCTTGTGTATGTGTGTGCATGCTAATGTTCCTAATGTTCGTGCCTCATAAGTGTAAACTGCAGAAGCCATTTCACACATTTTGACGTGCTGTTGATGTCAGGAAGAATATAATGTGGAATATATAAGAATATATAAGAATACAATGCCTTTTTTTTCCATTCTCTCTGTTCATGTGTAAGCAGCACATTTACATCTAGATGAACCGCCTTCAAGGCCCGCTCCAGGGGTAAGGTCAGGTCAGGGAGACTGTTCATATCCTGGAGATTATAATATACAAATACATATGGGGTGGGCAGTAACAAGATATCAGTGCTGGGATACATCACATCTTGATATGCTGCTCCAGAGGGATTGTGAGTTCTTCTAGGCCACTGAACAACAGCATGTAGCATAAACATAGATGTGTATTTACTGCATAGGAAAGAAATTGTTGATGGAATGAGAAATATTGTGATATGTAAAAATGCCTCACTATCAGTACATACACTGTTGATTATAATAATGAAATAATCTACTGAATCTTTAGGGGATAATTTGAGTACTACATCCACACTCGTCTTTAAAAAATAGCTGCACCCAGAAGGAGCTTAGTGGGAGAGAATGTATCCTAGCTAGTACAAATAGATTAGAGTCCAATCTTCCCTTGAGCTCAGATGCTGCCGCAATAAGGGGCGGCGTTGCTACTAGAAAAACAAAACAGAGTTAAATACTGCACCAGTGCAATACCTAGCCAGTGCTAGTACATTTTAGCTGTTGCTGATTAGCATTACGTGTCTTCAAGTCTTTTCCAATTCCTGGCAATCACATGGATCATGTTTCTCCAAATGACTAGATAAAAAATGTTTCGATCGTGTCCATCCATCTTATTGCTGGTCACCCTTTTCCTCGTTTACCTTCTACAGAGTTAAGCCTAATGGTCTTTTTTTAATGAATTGGATCATCTCAGAACATATCTAAACTAAGGAGGCTTGGAGGATCCATTTGTTAGTTTCCTTTGCCCTCCAAGCTGTGCTCAAAAGCCAATACCAGAGAATGAAGGCAGTGATATTCTTCCTGTCATCCATGAAGCACCACAGGAAGAAGCACAGCCTGGACAATGCTGATCTTTGTCTGTAGAAACAAATCGTTGCAGTCTAAGATCTTTTCAAGCTCCTTCATCTCCTTGTTCTGCCAAGTACTGATCTGTGTCGTATTTCTGTAGTGCTGGATCCTCTGGTGTTAATAATTGATCTGTCTTTCCTGCGTTAGTCTTCCTCATATCTTCACTAGGTTATTTAACCTTTCTCATAACGGCCCTCTAGCCTTTCCACTGTGAGTGATGTATCCTGCACATTTTAAAGGTTACTGATGCTTCTTCCACAAATCGTGAATCCTTCCTCGTCTTCCTCCAGTCCTGTTTCTCTCATTATACGATCTGCATACAGGCTGTATCGGTGTGGTGAGAGTATGCAGCCTGTCCCACTCCATTGTGGAACCAGGCTGTTTGTCCAGTTTCTGTTCTAACAGTGTCTTTGAGACGCTACTTTCAAGAAGACATGATTTACATGGCCGACACAGCGGCTTTATTGCAGTCAGTGAAATACATTGACTTCCTTCCTTCAGTCCTTGACTGATCCAGCATACATCCACAAAAATGTATAATCCTGTTGCTTCGCCTTTCCTGGACGTCTGGCACTTCTCTTTCAGTGTAAGGCTGTACCCTGTGTTGAAAGATCTTAAGCGTAGTGTTACTGGTGTGTGAAAAGAGGTTCACACACTCTTGTACTTCTCCTACCTTTGATGTGGAGATGTAAAATGACTCCTTCCAGTCTGCAGGCCAGTGAGCTGTTTCCGGATTTGTCTGCCTGATTGGTGAGTGCCTTAACCGAATCCTCTTCCAAAACTATCTCAGTTGCAGTATTACCGACTCCAGCCACTTTCTTCTTTGGCAGTGATGTAAGGTCCCTCCTGTCTTCTTCTAGTAGCACTAGTTTTTCTATGTAGCCAAAATCAACAAAAACATCTTGACGTCTTTTTTTGGAGAGGTCTTCTGTGATTTCCCTCCATTGTTATTAAAATCTGTTCATCTGTCGCCATTTGCTCATTGATGTCCAGCAACTCATGGCTAAAATTCTTGTTTTTTTCGTCTCCCATATTTTCCTTTTTAGTGTCCTGCTCCTTGTCATTGCTTGTTATCTCCAGCTCTCTGGAATTCTCAGTTTCGTTCTGAAGGAAGTGTTCTTGATTTTGGCTTCTGTTCTTTTTCTGCCCTCTCCCCTGTATTGTCAGTCATCCCCATTAACTGCTCGCTCCTCTTCATTCTTCCCTGGCTGCTGTTTGATTCCTCTTTGAGTTCCATTCAAAGCTCCTCTGGTCCTCTGTCGCGTATGTCCAGCTCTCCTGATATTTTCTCTGTAGACTGGTGGTATGTTCTGATGGTTAGATTGTTTCGCAGTCTGCCTCAGGCCATGGCTTTGCAATTAAAATGGAGCTCTTTCATCTCAAGGTACAAAGAAGGGCATCGATTTGGTTTCTGTGGACTCCATCTGGTGATGGCCAGGTGTACAGACTTCGTTTTGGTTGCTTGAAAAATGTATTATTGATGAAAAAGTCACTGTAGTGGCCGAAGCTGATTAACTGTTCTCCTGGTTCGTTTCTGTTTCCAAAGCTGTGTTGTCCAACTGTGTTACTCTGCAACTGTGTTATTCCTGCCTTAGCATTCCAGTCTCCACTCACCAGCAGCATGTCTCATTTGCAGCTCTTGTTGATCTCAGCCTGAGTTTGGTCATAATACATTTGGATCTCTTCATTACTTCGTCACTGTTGTTGGGTTACTATAATGTTGAATGGTTGTACATGAACTCTGACTGACATCAGTGCATAGCATTTTATCCTATAACAGTCTTCCTAGATAAAAAAATGAAAACCAAGTCTTAAAATGTTAAAAATGTCAAACAATAAAAGTTTGTTTAGCTGAATAATAGTAAGGCACTACTTTCCCAGGTACAGATATTGATATCTCCAGTGTTAGACAACACCAATCTGATATTTCATCTTTAAAAATCTTTTAAAGTTCAGGTTTTTTTTTATTTCTATCAATAATTTTCAGTATATCAAACATTTTCGTATATTTTTAAAATCTCCCTATACAGTTAGCACCACGCATGTCCTTGCTTCGTTACGGTATGCACTTCCAAGTTACACCTAACTCTAAAACCACAGCTGTTTTAGTTATGGGCCCAGCACATAATGACCAAATGGCATATGTACAGGGGTTGGACAATGAAACTGAAACACCTGTCATTTTAGTGTGGGAGGTCTCATGGCTAAATTGGACCAGCCTGGTGGCCAATCTTCATTAATTGCACATTGCACCAGTAAGAGCAGAGTGTGAAGGTTCAGTTAGCAGGTAAGAGCACAGTTCTGCTCAAAATACTGCAATGCAAACAACATTATTGGAGACATACCAGAGTTCAAACAATTGTTGGTGCACGTCTTGCTGGCGCATCGGTGACCAAGACAGCAAGTCTTTGAGATGTATCAAGAGCCACGGTATCCAGGGTAATGTCAGCATACCACCAAGAAGGACGAACCACATCCAACAGGATTAACTGTGGACGCAAGAGGAAGCTGTCTGAAAGGGATGTTCGGGTGCTAACCCGGATTGTATCCAAAAAACATAAAACCACAGCTGCCCAAATGACGCTGTATTGGCCGCAAAAGGAGGCCCTACACCATACTAATAAATGATTGTGGTCTAAAACCAGGTGTTTCAGTTTCGTTGTCCAACCCCTGTATATGAGCAAGAGAGAACAACAAGTATGATGTAATGTCCAACATGGCCAGCAGATCCAGTTCAGGTCCATTCAGAGTACCATTCACGGTACTTCTGGCTGTTTCCCTAGGTAACGAACGTTATCACTTCTATTACTTCATTGGTTCATATATAATAGAAATATGTTAGTGTGGTCTCAGTTTTCCTGAACGCATCCTGCTGTTAAGATCATCTAAGAGAGTGTTCGGTTGCTCACTCCATTGTTTAGGAATCATAGCAGTGCTAAGATGCTTTGGGAAACCCAGCCCTGGTGTGTCATGGTGCTCTGATGTAAGCTGATTTTTGTCCTTCACTGTATAAGTTTTGTCAGTTCCACCTTAAAACTGCCAAACTGGTTTAGGAGTGCAAAACTTTTGCATATGACTGTAAGTAGGTGCGTCCGTTAGGCTTTGTTTCTCACTATAGAGGAGGGCAATAAGAGAATTACACATGCATTATGATGCAAATCACCAACAAATAATTGCTGATTCATCAGGAAGGTAGAAGTAGAGACAGTGATTACATCATCAGTAATGTTTCTGGTCATATTATTCAGAGACACATGCAAACATTCTCTGATCACAGTGTGGCGGAAGTATAGGCTTGTTTGCCCTGGCCTGGGACACTCCCTTCAATTCAGCACTAGCATGCAAATCCTCTCTCTCTCTCTTTACCACTCTCTCTCTCTCTCTCTGCCTGCCTCTAGTCAGCAGGAGACCTCATTTGAGAGTGTACTGTTCTAGAGAGAAGCTGTACTGACCATGTAAGACTTGCGTACCTCGGATATGCTCACCTGCCTTGACATCCTCTCTCTCTCCTTTCCCCCCCGGCGCTGCAGAGCATAAGGAGGGCCTGGAGTGGAGGAAAGCCGTGCCCAGCTACACACAGGCTGGCAGCGCCATGGACTTTCGCACCTGGAACACAATACCGCGGGACGAGAGCCAGGAGCCCCTGCCTAAGAACTGGGAGATGGCCTACACAGAGACGGGCATGGTCTACTTTATAGAGTGAGTGGTCTGGAACCAAGAGGCAGCTTCAATGGGGGATTAGTACTCATAACCATACGGGTGACAGAGGTGCGGGATGGTGTGGAGAGTAAATGCTTATCTTCTACATGTGATAATTGACTGTGATTGGGGAAAAGAGTGAGGTTCAGAGGTAGCACTGGATACGTTATTAGCGGCCTGGCGGTTGCAACTACACGTCTCATTAGTAATGCGAACAAAATGTTTAACAGACATGAACGAAATATGATGTGGTTTGTCATCTGGGGAAAATGGATAGAAGTAGAAGAAGGAAATGAGGTCACAGCATGCTTGTATACATGTACACATTAAAAACCTTTAGCATTTAAAACATTAGCATTGCTAAGTTAACTCTGATAACAAAATCTTAACCTCCATCATGGAAAACTAACCTTTTCTGCCTCATTACTGCTTTTTACATCATTACAGCAGCTCCAAATGTTCAAAGTCAACACTTTCTAGTCCTTACAGTGGGAACATAAACATATACACAGTAGTAAGAAAACGGTCACTGGTTTTATAGTAAACCTCTAAAAAATGTCCCACCAGTTAGTATTACTGTTTCACGTTTTACTGATCAGTAAAGCTATGGTTGAATACCACACTCATGTTAAACACTGTCCAGCATCAACCAGCGTAGGTGCACAGGTGCAGCATGCACTGTGGGTTTGTTCTGTGTCAGTGTAAACATAAGAGGTTTTTTTAGACCCTCTAGGAGAACTACAGGGGTTGGACAATGAAACTGAAACACCTGTCATTTTAGTGTGGGAGGTCTCATGGCTAAATTGGACCAGCCTGGTGGCCAATCTTCATTAACTGCACATTGCACCAGTAAGAGCAGAGTGTGAAGGTTCAGTTAGCAGGTAAGAGCACAGTTCTGCTCAAAATACTGCAATGCACACAACATTATGGGTGACATACCAGAGTTCAAAAGAGGACAGATTGTTGGTGCACGTCTTGCTGGCGCATCTGTGACCAAGACAGCAAGTCTTTGTGGTGTATCAAGAGCCACGGTATCCAGGGTAATGTCAGCATACCACCAAGAAAGAACGAACCTCCACCAGCATCACGTAGTGACCTGGCCACTATCCTGCAAGAAGAATGGCTTAAAATTCCTCTGACCACTGTGCAGGACGCAGTATATGTCATTCCCAAGACCAACTGACGCTGTATTGGCCGCAAAAGGAGGCCCTACACCATACTAATAAATGATTGTGGTCTAAAACCAGGTGTTTCAGTTTCATTGTCCAACCCCTGTAGCTCCGGAGTGAGGTTGTATTTTGGTTTTAATAAGAGCACAGAGGAAGCCTGGCTGTAGAGGGTCACCCTGCCTATAGAACATGCAGAATGAAAATCACTGTAAAGGAGTCCTCTTCGTGACCACCACAATACAGTAAATACCATCACAGTCCAAAGAAAAACATCTCCATTTTAATTTATGTTTACATGTATGCATCATTTGAACAGCTTCTCTTTACATTGCGTGAAAATGTCATGATGAATGGACCAACAGAAAAAGCCCAAAATCGCATGAGAGAGAAAAAAGATGTATATTAAAGTTATTAAGGTTTTTGCCTTCTCCGGTAAAGCTGCCATTTCGGAGATACTAGTTTTCTTTTGACGGAAAAAATATGTTCTGATAAACTCTACTACCTTGTCGAAATGTCTATCCGTACTGCCCTTTTATAGCTCCAGCTGTGTGCACAAAACTCAAGGTAGGATGTTTTAGTAGCGTAACTCACCTTATCAGCTATGAAACTGACTTTGAAGCTTCTTATTCAACAGCTTGGTTGGTGCAACACTTGTAACTACACCATTTAAGATCAATCAGGAAAATCTGAACAAGAAGCTGGCAAATAGAAAGTCCACTGTAGTGTTATATTAAAACCACAGGCAGTAGAGTTTTATAGTCTAAAGGTCCTAATCTGAAAATCTTTCCAGAATTAAAATAATAATTGGAATACTGAGTAACAGTAATGTCGAGGGATGGGTCTGTACTGAGTTACCATCCCAAAAACGTTTAAACCACTTGATCCTCTCATCACCACATGGTGCCATCTTTTATAGTTAATGCACATATGATTTGGTTTTCATATGTTTACATGATGTACGGATTATTATATTATTGTAATATTTATGCAAACCAAAAAAACGCATAGCGAGGCCATTTTTATTTATGATACAAACCCTGGTGAAATAACTTTAGCATATGTATAAGAGCCTTTTGAGTGTTTTCAGCACGTTTTAATAATCACCAGATATACTGATAACTATATACCAGGGGTTGTCAAGCTTTTCCAACTCAAGGCCCACTCGATAATAACTACAAAGCAGAGCGGCCCAACAGAAAACTAAAATCAACTTTTATGAATACAATTTCTCCCAGGTATTTTCTTATGTATCTAAATTCAAACAAAGGAGCTGTGGAAGCACCCTAAGAAAGTTCAGCAGCTAGCCAGCAACTGCTGACTATATTGTCTTAACGTAAAGATGTTTAATTAGCCTGCAACTCTTATTAGGTCTTATTAGCACATGTGTACATCACTATATGTTTAGATTTCTGTGAGTATTATGTATTTCTGATAGAATACTTAACTTTTAAAATGGCTATGTGGGACATTTCTTACGCATTCCACACTACTGCCTTTATAAACCTCACACTTCATGGCCCACGGGAGGTCCAGGGCCTACAGGTTAACAAACCCTGCCATATACTATAGAGCAGTTTAGCTCCACCCATTCATACTAGTTTCTTTTTGAATGAGGCACAATACTGGGCAACAAATCAGAACACAGCTCTATTACATGTAGACACTCATATGAAACACAGTTCCTAAAACAGCCTGTATAATTTCAAGGGATTTTTGGTACATATAACCACAATAAATGTTAGAGGTGGACCTCGAGGGGAAGGGAAACGTAGGATATGGACACAGCACGGTGATGTGCTGTTTTGAGCAGCAGCTGCTATTTCAGATCTGCATATCTTAATAACTAAATGCACCTAGTATAAAAACTGACACTGTGAAGAATACAATGGCCGTGCTGATCCCGCCTACAGCTATTTATTTGCATTACTCCTCCAATACTGCTCCTACCAAGCGGTATCGGCGAAACCCTATTATCTGCTGTTTGCCGTCACGTGAGAACACGGTGGTTAAGCTTTTGTTGGCTTATCTGGCTATCTCTGCCCGCCTCCTTGGCTTTACCTTGTAATTTGCAAGGGCTAAATAAACACACTGCACTCTGCAGAGCAGACGCTGTGCAAGTGTTCTGCTCAGACACAGGTGAGCTTTGCTGACTTACCTGCTGGGCTAAATGTAGATGCCGCCATAAATATCCACATTTTAAATAGGGCACTGTATGCAGCCCTGGTTAGCCAAGGCGATACGCTGAGTGGGACCGATGTTGACAGACTGTGAGGCTTGTTTTACATGATGCCCGAGGCTAATGCAAATCATAGAGAGGCAGGACCGACAGGTTCTTCCTTGATATGGTGCTGGTGTGGTGTGGGCTCCTATACTAAATCAATAGATGGTATACACAGGAGGCCGGCAGCATTTGTGATGGGAAGCGAGTTAATAACCTCCTGTGAGAAAACAGATTCCCTATCTAAAGCCTGCACAGTCAGCCCTGTAGGATCTTCTAATTATTCCAGGACTTGTTTGACCTAAGGTTAGAAACTTTGATAAAGCCCCAGAGCCTATAAATACCAGCTAAGCAAGATCACTTAACATTTGTACCATCATTAGTGCAAGCCTATGAAAGGTTTGATAACCTGCTGAGCTAGCAGGTTTTTTTTCAAAAATGAAAGCACAATTTCTGCAGCCTATCGCTTTTGCTAAGATTCAGGAATGTGTAGCTCAATTTCCACGGAAACTATAAATCATAAGCAAATGCCAGCTAGCTTAGCGATTAGCTTCTCTGTCTTGTTATCCTGTATTCATCACTGTATGGCAAAAACTTTATAATCTAAGTTTACCACAATATACACCAATTAATATTACTAATAAGCAGGCCCACAATACTCTAAAAGAACCGCATTTCTTGGAGGGATACTTGTTCATGATTTTCTGAAACGTGTGTATTTGGTCATATTTTATGTTGGCTGCCATTGTGTAACATTGGAAAGCCATAAGATGCTGTGGGTTCTTCCCCATGATGCAGTAACATATGGCCTTTCATTGCTTTAAACTGTAGTATGTTTAGGGTGGCCACTTTCATAACCCCAAAAAGGAGGACATCCCACCTCCAAAAGGAGGACATCATACAGGGGATCGGACACGATACTAGAACAGCGTTAAAACCATAACCTAATCTGTATAACACATAAACGATTACTTTACACACCTAATTGGGTGGAATGGATGACATTCGTGAGTCAGATGGGAGCTTAATAAATGACTGGCATTTAGAGGGGTGACCTGCGGTGAACGAGTAGATAATGTCACATGACCATGGTAAAGTATGTTTTATATATAGCATCTTGAATAATCTCCCACAGTCCCTGCAGATTTTGCAGGATTGGAGGTGGAGTCTGGCACCATTGCAGTCTTTTGCAACACTGACTTGGTGTTAAGGGCAGTTGTCACAACGGTCTGGGTGCGTGTAGTTCTGTGTCATCCAGCCATCTGTCTATGGTGCTGGCAGGATGACTCGTGGAGGATCCATCCATCCATCCATCCATCCATCCATCCATCCATCCATTGTGGCCGTTGGGAGTTCAGTTTGGGCCACCCTAAAAAGGTGGGCATGAGCACTGTCCCCACTGAAGCTAGCAAAGGTTAGCAAAGGTCCACTAGGTTAGACGTTGCCCTGCCAAGGCTACACCAAATAACTCCAATGCAACGCTCGATGGTGGTTTGCGTATCTTTACTTAGCACTTTTGCCCCAACACTTTTGGTGGATTATATGGACACTATCAAATGCTGGCTAACAAAGGTCAGCTAGGTTAGCAGTTAGCTTGTCTATCCATAATTACCACATATCCACACCGGAGAGCTTTAATGGAGAGTTGTTGGTCTTATTCAGCATATTTGCTCAAACTCTTTATCTTTATACACCACATGCCATGCTCAACTTCTACTTCATGAAGGAAAGTTTGACATTGTGTTCAGTCCCTCTGAGCATAAACCGTCAGCTAAGAGGAACCTTCCCAGCGGGCTTCGGAGAAAGCTCCACACCTGTCACACGCTGTCGAAGTTTCAAAGACGTCTCTCCTTAATCGGACGCTTATTCCCTGGGGAGGGCCGTTTGAAGTTCCGCCTCTTTTAAAATGAGCTTTAAAGGGGTGTTTGAATATGCCTGGGGAGACCTGGAAGCCAGTGTGTCTTTATGAACTATAGCAAATCCCAGCTTTGACCACTGAGATGCTCAGGCATTGTTTCTCACAGTGCCTCCATGCTGTTGTTATTAATGTGATATATTATATTATGTAAAAAAGCTGGAAGACCAATTAACACTTTTAGAAACATGATTGGGTATAAAAAGAGCTTCTGCAGTGTCTCTCTGAGCCAAAAGAGGATCATATATGTTGCGCAGAAAGATTTGTATATATAAAATTATATATATATATATATATATGTATGTATATATAAAACACCATATATTATTTAAGCCATATTTTAGGGGTAGTTTTGAATTATATAAACATCTTATAATACACACTTATTGTTCAAAAAAAAAAAAAAAAGAGTTGTTCCCAGAAGGAAGTGTTGAATTGTAGTGCTATTGGGAAGGAAGATAAAGGTTACCAGTAACGTTACATAATGATACAGTAAACCTAATGCTCTGTGTGCATGTAGTCATCTTCGTCATCCAGTCATCTGCCAATGGTGCTGGCACTGATAGGATGGAGGGCATCACTGCTCGCTGAATGTCCACAATGGCTGTTGGGTCATTCAGATACAGCAAGAAGGCCTGCCTTCATGCGTGTCATTTGCATTTGTCATAATGTTAAACCTACCCACCAAGTGTCATTCCTGTTGGACGGTTCCTTCTGGGTTCAGCTATTTGTGCAGTTATTGTTTGGCAGTGAGTGTAATTACAATTGAGCATGCTTTAGTTCTAGAGACTAGCCAAATGTTATTCCCTAATCCCCTTCATCGTTTTTCTACCAAAAAGTGCTAGATACTAGTTGCATGTTCAACCAAACAGGCAGTAGATTGCACACCAGAGGGTGAACAGCAGTTGTTTCATTATTAAAGGCGGATGTGTGTGAAAGTGTGAAAATTCAGCTGTGGTTTGTTTAAGGGAATAAACACACACACAATAAAAAAATCTCAGAAGCAGGTGGCCACTCAGCCGCAGGCTTGTGGACCAAATGTGAAATGTTGTGGGCAGAGGCAGCAGGGAATAGGGAATGCTAACTCCTGGTTGCCAGTTGTTGTTTGTTAATGTTGTTTTTTTCCCCTCTCTACAGTCACAACACAAAAACTACAACCTGGCTGGATCCTCGACTGGCTAAGAAAGCAAAGCCTCCTGAGAAGTGTGAGGATGGAGGTAAGATGGTTCTGCTTTTACCGCACACAGTGAAGTGTTCGCACTTGTCCCTACATCATCCCTCGCCTCTCTCGTACGTCGCTGGCAGTTTGCTGAAAGATTATTCTCCAAGCCTAGACACACAGAAACATGCCCGCCGTTGGGGTCGACACATACACACATGTAAAAGCACACGCAGGGCCTTTGTTGGTGGCCCCGGCGGTAAAGTGAAACAGACAGGTGGGAGCTAGCAGAGCACTAGTCAATCTACTCCTGCACAGCATTTATTTGCTAATGGCCCTCTGGAGCCCACCGGAGAACTCATCAGCGTGCCATTGAGCCCAGACAATTCTTGTGTCCCTCTTGCGGGGTGTTACATGCCACTGTGTTCTTATTGCACTGCAACAAGTGACTTTCTACCTCATGTCCAGATTTTACCCCCTTAGTCTGCCTTACTTCTAGTATATTTGCCCATATTATTTGATAACAGAGATTTGGTCTTATATCTCTGTCAGATTATTGTCCATTAACCACAGGTTTCAGGATAACTCCAGAATATTTGGTGTGTTTACATATTTTTGATAGCTTTTTGTACATAGATCGTTAGATGGTGATTCCAACCCCCAGCCAGCTCCATCAGAGCCCCCCAAATGGATATATGGAAGATCTAGGTGGCCAAAAGTTTGTGCACACCCTCTTACGTCACCCTAATAAAAGTACATTAGGAACATCATACAGTATATCATTGCAACTGCCCAACAAGATCCTAGCAACCACCTGGGAGGGGTTGGGGTGGTTGTTGTTAATCTGGGAACTAACCACTTAGCAACACTATAACAACTATAGTCCCCCAGGAAGCACAGAAGTGTAGGATGGATGGAGCGTCTGTGGCTGAGGCTACAGTTCTCTAGGCAGAACTTTGATTCCGTTCAGCAACAATGCACATAACTGCCAGTGAGAATGCAGCCGGCAGATTCCCAGTGTGGCCATGTTAAGATTATCAGAAAAGATTTCAGACTCCCCGTCTAGGTGTGGGTGCCTGTGACTGAAACTAGGAACCACTTAACAACACTTAAGCAACCACCAGAGATACCTCTGGAGCTCTTCAGCGACTCTGTATGACACCTGGCGGCTGTTTAAGCTGCACACTCACTCTGCACTTTCTTCAAGAAGTGCACTATTCTGGTTGAGCACACTTTCTTATGACGACAGCTGTAGACTTGAACTGGCCTGCTACACAACAGTAGTCCCAGCATGTGGGGGGTGGTAGTAGACACAAAGAGGCCTCAAATATTGCACTGCTGATGCTGGACAAAATGATTGATTTTGACGGTCCTACTATTCCGACTGTTCTCCTTTCCACTTGGCCACCTGGCCAGATCTTTCCTCTGCTCAGACAAACCAGATAAGTGAGCAGAGCCTCTTGACCCTTCATGCTGTACAACATACCTTTTCTAAAACCCCTCAATGATCTGCCTTCATCTCTGATCCACCTGTCTGTTCTTCCACAGAGCTGCCCTACGGCTGGGAGAGGATTGAAGACCCACAGTACGGCACCTACTTTGTGGAGTGAGTACTGCATACACCACTGTCCTGTTGTTTCTCTCTCTCTCTCTTCATTTCTTTGGAGAAAAATGATATGATGTTTTGTTTTCACTGCTACTTAAGACAAATGAGCATTTTCAGATAACCAGGCTAGTCCCAAACATTACATAATCTCCAGATCGCTATTATCTGAGCTGACTAAGAAACAGAACAAACAAACAGAATGTGAACCGGGTGTGTTTTCATCGGTCGGGTTGAAGCACGCAGATGTAAATAAAAGAAAGCGGGGCAGCAGTGGGCAATGTGTGTTTGTTTACAAGCTGTTTCTGTCACCGGATGGGAGCTATTAGATATCGACAGATGTCAGGTTATTCCATATATTATATACCACAAAATATGAGTCACCTGTGACTGAAACGTAGCTAATAGCAGGTAATACCTTCACAAGCACAAATACCAGCTGTGGATCCATTTGGCATGGACTGAACAAGTTTCTGGATATAGGCCACATCAGTGTTCAGCCACTCCTGCCTGTGTGCAATCATAGATTGAGAAGAGGTTTGGCAAAACGGAGTCATTACATGTGGGTGTGCCGAAGACCATAGTGTGAAGGAAGAAGCTGAATTTGCAGGTGTATGGGAGCGTTTGGTCATACGGGTCTACCAGCAGTGGCACGAAATCCTAGTCTACAGGAATTTCTCCACGGAATGGTGCCAGGGAAGGCATCTACCAAATCTGGCCCAACTGTGCAATTCCTTGATGCAAGAGTGGCTGGATTTTGATGTGGTCTATGTCCAGAAACTCGTCCAGTCCATGCCAAATAAAAAAAACATGCTTCTTTGGCATGCTCTTTCCATGCACAGCCCTAGAGAAGTGGTCAGAGTAAGCCTCCGGCCCCTACCCCTAGAATCTGGTTGGCCATCTCAGAACGCCGCAGAATAGTCATTTCAGCCATGCCATTTGCTTCCACCTCTCTTAGAGGATAGTTCTTGTTGATGTGGCGGAACAACTACCCCACCCCCATCACAGATTCAGTATATCGTCGCTGTCCAAAGAAAAACAGGTATCTTCAAAATGGCAACTTTACAGGAGAGGCCAAAAAACTCATTTTATTTTAATAGAAGTCAATGGAACCAGACATCCTTCCAAGCAGTTTGGGGCCATTCCTGTTGGTCCATTCTTCATGCCATCTCCACACAGTGTAAAGAGCAGCTCATGTGATCAAACGAGGCATAAAAGTAAAAATCAACAAAAATGGAGATACATGTTTTTCTTTGGACAGCGGCGATATGCCACACATTCTCATTGTGAGTACATTTGTCAGGCTTGGACTTTAAGTAGAGAGTAAATCAGTCGATCAAACAACTGTCCAACATTCTGGTCCTCCTTGTACTTCCTTATCTTGTCGCCTTTGCTGAAACTCCCTAGCACTGCTTTGCCACCTCCAGTAAAAGGCACTGCCTCTTGCTACCACCCTTGCAGAGGCTTTCACCACTGGGAGAGCTTTTGCCCATCAGTAGACCCATAAATAGACGCCATGTTGAGCTTTGCAAACAAGACGTGAAGGACCACCTATCAAAGGCCAACACAGCAGACAGCGCTGTGGTTTGAAGATGCTAAGTTGTACTGTTCTACAGTTAGAGGAGGTCCACCTAGGTCCCATAGTAATAGCAATAGCAGGATGAAGCACAGCCTTTGCGTTACATTGTGCATTCATAGTTCACAGTCAGCAAATGACTAGATGTCAGATTAGCCCGCGAAGCAGATGGTGGAGGATGCTGGAGAATGCAGCTGCTGACTGATGCGTGCTATGAGTCACACACCAAAGCACAACTGCCACCAATTCACTCTCTGCTATTACAGGCAGCATGTCACTTTAGGGAGGGAACCTCTTAACTCTGACTTTTGACAGGTTTGATTTTTATTTTTCCCCCAAATTGAAAGCACCAACCCCTCACGCCCTCAGGCCATGCCGGAGCTAAAACTGACGCCTGAGCTCCAGGCGTGCTGAGGTTCCTTGATGATTAGGTCAAAAAAGAAAAGCAGAAAGAAACTTGGTAATGGTAGGAAGTTGCCGTTTCGATAGATCCAAGGCTCCCTCGTGTCAGCAGCGAGCGATGATTCATGAGCTGCTGTAGGAGAGGAAAGAACAGAGCTTGTTAGAAGCGAGGTCATGACTTGCTGTTGTATTTTTTTTTTCTTCACTGAGCATAAAGTGCAAGTGCCAGCTGAAACACCAGCTTCAAATGAGCTGGCTTGTTTTTCTCAGTCTCCCCTGGGGGATTCTGGGAGATGGAGTCCCAGCGAGAGAGACATGGTGCAGCGATCCCGCCCCCTCACCTGCAATGGTTTGTATGCCGGGGCAGGAGAGGAGGGAGAGGTGAGCTCCCTGGGAGAGCAGATTTTAGGAGAGATGAATCTCTGCCTGTTTACGCGCGGATCAGGGCTGTAAATCATGGAGGCATTAGAAGAACTGAGGGGAGTCGTTAGCATTCGCACCTGTTCATTCGGATGGGATTTGCTCAGTGATGCACAGTAATACCTGTTCGGAGGCCTGACGTCTTTGCTACGTGGACACTTTCCTACAGCATCGTGAATTTTGCGGAGTGGACTGAAA
This sequence comes from Prochilodus magdalenae, assembly GCA_024036415.1. NCBI lineage: Eukaryota > Metazoa > Chordata > Actinopteri > Characiformes > Prochilodontidae > Prochilodus > Prochilodus magdalenae. Next base: position 172,706 of record JAMWET010002060.1, on the reverse strand, counting down.
TGGTTCGGGTTGGTGGTCGTGACAACAACTGAGCTGTTGCACTTGTGCGTGAGGGATGATGTAAATGCCAGGATGGAACAAGCTGCCTTTCATAAACTATAAGTGCTTCTGCATGTTAGAGATCACTGGAAAAAGAATTAGTATGATTAAATGTAGAAACAGAGACGACAGCCAAACCCTAGACCTCACAGCATCATCTTATGACC
>JAMWET010002060.1:97500-170000 GCA_024036415.1 Prochilodus magdalenae | reverse complement strand
CTTCAGAGTAAAGCTGAGGGCATCAAATTATAAAGTAGCACTCATGGAATTATGCAGTCCACCTTAAAAACCTCCAAAATTGAACTTTACCCTGCAATGGAGGCTGGCATACCAAGGTTTCTTTCTAAGCAATTGAGACCGGTTCTATTGGTCTGTCCATCATGAATATTCCCAACATTGAAAGGGTTACTAGAGCTCATAAATTGTGCACAAAAAAGAGATAAAAGGTTTTGGCACAATACATTTATATTAGAGGTGGTGATACGGCATAAATAAAATATTATGATACAGCAAGAGCATAGTTAGTATACCAGGATCCCATCAGTTGGACCTGTAGAGTCTTTAAGAGAACCAAAACCATCCATTTAATTGGGTGTATATAAACTTTTTGACTGACACTGTAAATATAATAATAATAATAATAATAATAATAATAATGGAAATAATAATATTACATTTACATTTAAGGTATTTAGCAGATGCTCTTATCCAGAGCGACTTACAACAGTCCTTAGTGTTCCGATGGATAATATTCCAGCTAGTAAAGAAAGTGTAGAGCCTAGAACTCACCATGAGCTCAGACACTGCCCGAACAGGGGCCAGTGCTGATACCTAGAAATTAATACACAGACCTACAGCAAGTAAACCATTACCTGGCAACCCCAGCCCAGTGCTCATTCCTATAGAGGAGAAAAGGTCATTATAAGTGCAACACAATACACACAACTTACACCTCTACTGGAGCTCACTCACTTAAGTGCATTACGAAGAGATGGGCCTTCAGTCTGCGTTTGAAGACCGCGAGAGACTCCGCTGTTCTGACGCTCAGTGGGATTTCATTCCACCATCTGGGAGCCAGGACAGAGAAGAGAAGAGTCTGGACACTTTTACAATTTAAGGTACCGTAAGTGCCTTTCATGACACTGAAGGACACTTCACAGGTTAAAGAAAACAACCTAGAGCATAATGGTAGCAAATAGAAATGGAAGTGACAAGACCTACAACAATAGTCCAACTGCACAAAAAGCATCTTGATAAGACACGTTGTCTCTCAGTATAGTTAGAATCACGTTCAAAGATCCCGGGAGATGAAATTCCATAACTTCTGGCCAACAACACTGACAGCTTTATCACCATATACATGTAATATGGCAAAAATAAGCATCAGCCGACCAGAGTGGACACGTGAGTGGATGGTCTGTGGACAACAAAGCAGAAAAGTCATCAGGAGCCAAACCGTGCATTTGTTTACTTGTCCTAACTGTGCACAACTTCAAATAGTGAATATTAATTCTGAATTGCTGCTTCATAAGATGTTCAGTTTGTGTTTTATCAGGTCTAAACACTTTCCCTTCCAGAAACAGAGTGATGTCACTTTTTATGCAAAGTGTGAGTTTGTGTAAATGGATGGGCATTAATAATGCGCTGCATTACTGAGCTTATCTATCTCTGTAGTGCCGCACACTCGCTGAGGACAGGACAAGACATCAGTCTTACAGGCAGAAAGCAGTGCTTTGAAAATGTAGACTGACAGGAAGTCACCTGTGATGAACGGTCCCGAAAGCGGAATGTGTGGGCACATTAGCCTCTCTGAGCAACAGTGGTTTACAGAGCAGGCCTAATACTGATCTCTGATATTGCATCTGAGTTTACGTTTCTCAGTGCTGTTCTTGAAAAAGCTCCTAGGGTTCCCTGCTATGAAATATACACTGCACTGTGAGGGAACACTCAAATAACACATCCTAGATCTGAATGAATGAAATATTCTGATTGAATACTTTGTTCTGTACAAAGTTGAATGTGCTGACAACAAAATCACACAAAAATCATCAATGTAAATCAAATGTATTAACCAATGGAAGCCTGGATTTGGAGTCACACACACAATTAAAGTGGAAAATCAAACTACAGGCTGATCCACCTCCCTACAACGCCTGGGCATGCTCCTGATGAGGGATCTCCTCCCAGACCTGGACTAAAGCATCTGCCAACTCCTGGACAGTCTGTGGTGCAACGTGGATGTTGGTGGATAGAGCGAGACATGATGTCTCTGATGTGCTCAATCGGATTCAGGTCTGGGGAACGGGCGGGCCAGTCCATAGCTTCAATGCCTTCATCGTGCAGGAACTGCTGACACACTCCAGCCACATGAGGTCTAGCATTGTCCTGCATTAGGAGGAACCCAGGGCCAACCGAACCAGCATATGGTCTCACAAGGGGTCTGAGGATCTCGGTACCTAATGGCAGTCAGGCTATCTCTGGCGAGCACATGGAGGGCTGTGCGGCCCTCCAAAGAAGTGCCACCCCACACCATTACTGACCCACTGCCAAACCGGTCATGCTGACGGATGTTGCAGGCAGCAGATCACTCTCCACTGCGTCTCCAGACTCTGTCACGTCTGTCACATGTGCTCAGTGTGAACCTGCTTTCATCTGTGAGGAGCACAGGGCGCCAGTGGCGAATTTGCAGATCCTGGTGTTCTCTGGGAAATGCCAAGCGTCCTGCACGGTGTTGGGCTGTGAGCACAGCCTCCATCTGTGGACGTCGGGCCCTCATACCATCCTCATGGAGTTGGTTTCTAACCGTTTGTGCAGACACATGCACATCTGTGGCCTGCTGGAGGTCATTTTGCAGGGCTCTGGCAGTGCTCCTCCTGTTCCTCCTTGCACAAAGGCGGAGGGAGCTGTCCTGCTGCTGGGTTGTTGCCCTCCTACAGCCTCCTCCTGGTGTACTGGCCTGTCTCCTGGTAGCGCCTCCAGGCTCTGGACACTACGCTGACAGACACTGCAAACCTTCTTGCCACAGCTCGCATTGATGTGCCATCCTGGATGAGCTGCACTACCTGAGCCACTTGTGTGGGTTGTAGAGTCCGTCTCATGCTACCACGAGTGTGAAAGCACCACCAACATTCAAAAGTGACCAAAACATCAGCCAGAAAGCATAGGAACTGAGAAGTGGTCTGTGGTCCCCACCTGCAGAACCACTCCTATATTGAGTTTGTCTTGCTAATCGCGAATAATTTCCACCTGTTGTCTATTCCATTTGCACAACAGCATGTGAAATTGATTGTCAATCAGTGTTGCTTCTTGGAGTTACATTGTGTTGTTTAAGTGTTCCCTTTATTTTTTTGAGCAGTGTACATACAGACTTTGTGAAGGCCTGGTAAGTGTACTAAACCGTTCAGGGCAGGCAGAAGACTTTCTTTAAAGAGGTTTTTTGAGGTTCACTGATGGGTAAACTGAGAGGTTGGTGGTGTGACATTGTCCCCTACTATATCACAGTATAATCGTTTTGGTATGTCACGGTGTAGACACATGCAGTCACAAAAATTTGTTGCACCCAGAAGGAAGTGTCAGATTACAGTGCTATGAACAATAAATGGTGATACATTTAGGCTGATATGGGGAATATTTATTGAGCGACACATACAGAAGTCGAGTCTCTCAGAATGGCGTTGCAGCATGGAGTTGTAGAGGTTCCTAATGGAGTCCTGTGATACTCCATCCCATGCAACTTGAAAATTCTCACACAGAGTCTTGCAGGTTTTGTGGTAGGGGGTGGAGTGACACCAGGCTATCTAGACGTGTGATGTGTAATAACAAACCCACTTACCACTGATTCATTGGTCGTCTCCACCAAGACAAAAGTGCGGCTCATCACTGAAGAAGACCCGCTGCTATTCTGAGTCACTCCATCACAGCCTTACACGACACCAGTCTTTGGTGACGTTGATGCTGAAGGATGTTGTAGGCAGCAGATCGCTCTCCACGGCATCTCCAGACTCTGTCACGTCTGTCACATGTGCTCAGTGTGAACCTGCTTTCATCTGTGAGGAGCACAGGGCACCAGTAGCGAATTTGCCAATCCTGGTGTTCTCTGGCAAATGCCAAGCGTCCTGCACGGTGTTGGGCTGTGAGCACAACCCCCATCTGTGGACGTCGTGCCCTCATACCATCCTCATGGAGTCGGTTTCTAACCGTTTGTGCAGACACACGCACATTTGTGGCCTGCTGCTGGTTTGTTGCCCTCCTATGGCCTCCTCCACATCTCCTGGTGTACTGGCCTGTCTCCTGGTAGCGCCTCCAGGCTCCGGACACTACGCTGACAGACACAGCTCGCATTGATGTGCCATCACTGAAGAAGACCCGCTGCTATTCTGAGTCACTCCATCACAGCCTTACACGACACCAGTCTTTGGTGACGTTGACGTGGTGTTAAGGGTGGTCTTCCTAATGGTCTGTGTGCATGTAGTCCTGCGTAGTGTAGCCGTCTGCCAATGGTGCTGGCACTAACAGAATGGCTCATGGAGGTCATCACTGCTCGCTAAATGTCCTCAACTGTAACAGTTAGGCCCATCCCTGCTTACGTCACGTGCACAGTCGAGCATGAAACTTAAATCATTCACACGTCTCTCAATGTCAAACCTACACACCAAGTTTCATTCCTGTCGGTTGATTCCTTTTGGATGCAGCTATATATAGAGTGTATTTAACCGTGATCAACATGGCTGTATCTGTGTTGTCGATATTGTGTCCTCTGGTTCCCATCACCACCACTGTAAAGAAGTCACTAAGTTTCTCTACAGCGAACAACTCAACTATTTACAGCTCAACTGTTACGTGGAAATAAAAACAACACAGAGGAATTGCCCTTTACGTTAGTCATAATATTTCAGGATTCTGAAAGGTCAGGTCAATCAAGTCAGGATCCTTCATTCCCCTCACAAATACCGGGATGCAAAGTCATGCATTGAATGCGGAGGGCATTTAGCAATTATGACAAACAAAATTAGCAGGAGCTTGTAAATTTCACATAGACATTTGACAGAAGAGCACAGCTTACAAAATCACACCAACGCTGGCAGTATGAGCTTGCCCCTCTATAGCTTTAGGTGGCCTGGCATGGAGATTAGCACCATCTACCCATTGGCTTGTTCTTTAAAGCATGAATTTCAGGCTTCTCTGACAGTGCCGCTTCTGCTTGCTTCTCTTTCATGATGTGTCCTGTTTGCTTGCAGCCACATCAATCAGAGAACCCAGTTTGAGAACCCTGTGCTGGAGGCCAAGAAGAAGCTCAGCCAGGAGACGCCCACGGCCAGCAAACCAGGAGCAGTGGTGGCAGCTACAGCCTCAGGTAACCCTGACCTCACTCTTTCATTTCTCCATCTCCCATCCTCAGGGCTTCTTCTTTCATTCATTCATTCATTTATTTATTCACTCATCTGTTTGTTAACTCAGCTTAAGCTGTTCCAACCACCCGTACGTGTTCAGACCTCTATTAGCCTCCCAAACGCTCTGTTCCGTTATGGCTCAGGAAATAGAAATGTAGGCGTTCAAAAGAAGAGGAACTGACAAAAAAATGGAGAGAAGAAAAAAGGAAGCCGTCCACACAGCCTCGAGTAAGGAAATGTCGAATCACGAGTGTTTTATTGGTGCCCAATTATTTTTTGGTGTATGTGAATGACTGACTTGGACGATTGAAGTAATAAATTTCATCAACCCCCCGTGCCTCAAAGGCTTCACGCTGCCGCTTTGGGCGACTTCAGAAGGTTAACGCCATTAACTAGCAGAGAGGGGATTTTCACTGATTCAGGTGTACCTGTCATTTATATTCCACTCGTGCCGTTTTGAGTGTCAGCAGGCTTTTGTGCACATTTCATTTTGACGGGCGACAAGCAAATTGGAACGACCCCCTCTCTCTTTCTCTCTCTCTTCTCCATGAGCCTCCCTCTCAGCATTCCTCTCTTCAAGAGCCTGAAAACCTGTCTGAAGTATCTGTAATAGGACGAGAACAGCTCGAATGCAGATCCTGGGGGTGTGGTCATGTGAAAGCGTCTGTACGACACCACAACCGTCACTGTCCTGACATCAACAGAGGCAGAAAGTTGTCCCTTCAGCTTTAAACTATCATTATCACCAGCTACTCATGAATTCGTTAAGGACACATTTATTGATAGCTATGAAAGTGTAGTTGCACCCAGAAGGAATCAACCGACAGGAATGACACGTGGTGGGCAGGTCTGTCACGTGGGGTATGTGAATGATTCTCGTTTCACGTTGGGCCGTGCATGAACGTAAGCAAGGACTTTATCGCTGTACCTGACTGACCCAACAGGACTACATGGTCACAGACTGTTTAGACGACTGCCGTTAACACCTCATCAGTGTCACCAAAGACTGCAGTGGTGACTCAGAATGGCAGCGGATCATTGCAAGTGCTGAGTCCTGTTTCGGTCTTGGTGGAGATGACCAGTGAGTGTGTGAAGGCACTGTGGTCAGCACCAAGATGAAAGTTTGTTGTCACGTGTCCCAGAAGGCCTGGTGTCACTCCACCTCCACCCCTACCGCTAAATCTGCAGGAATTCTGTGAGAATATGTAAGTTGCATGAGATGGATTATCACAGGACACCATTAGGAAGATTTGCAACTCCATGCAAGCAAGCATGGCAGCCCAGCCCCATGCTGAGAGAAACTACCTCTGTATGTGTAGCTCAAAAATATTGATCATGTCAGTCTAAATTTATCATCATTTATTATTCCTGGTAAACTTTATCTCCCTTCTCAATAGCACTCCAATCCCACACCTCCTTTTGGGTGCAACTATTCTTTTAATGCTGAGTCTTTATAGTTTGGGATGAATCAGTGTCAGGTTGGTCTGTGGTTGTGGTAGGACATGGCTGGCGATGCACTACGAGTTAAGTGACCTGCGCTTACCAGTTTTTCAGATTTATGGCTTGTTATTAAAGTAGGTTTGCACCAGAGTTACTTACGCCGGTCAAGATTCTGGATGCAGTAAGAGTGATTAGGCGTGTCTTCCTTTGGTTTATGATGAAACCCTGTAGAAAGCAGCATCTCTGTCCATAATATACCGGCATATGCAACATTTTGATGTTTTTTTGAGTTTCTTAGAGAAAATAAGGGAACACATCCTCTTAAGGGAATTAACTTAATTATGCCAATTTTAGGCATTACTTTCTATTTGCCTACTTTAACACTTTAACACTTAAAATATGCAAATGAATGCTAATTAAAATGTGCATACATAATATGAAGCCTGTACAAAAGTTATGCCACTTTTTTCCAATATGTTAAACTCTGCAAAAATTGTTAAATTCAGCTAATTTTGTGCTACAATTAGCCCCCAAAAAACTCATATTTAAGCTTCTTCCCTGCAGAACTTTTTTTCTCACAAATCAACAAAACATTTCATTTTCATATTTTGAATATGGCTGTAGAATGTTTTTCATATATTACACCAAAATAAGTCTGTTGTTTGGTTCACAACTACTTAGAGTTAAAAATGAACATTAGAAAATTAGGTAGCACATCACAGTATTGACATGAAGTAAGGCATTAGTTAATATTAAGTAATATATGGTTGATATGATAAATGGTTAATATGGTTAATGGTTCCAATGCTTAAGTAAACATTAAACAACTACAGTTGTTACATATGTACTTAATGCTAGTAATGCTTGTGCTTGTATATTATACTAGTATAGTATCATAATCAGTATATATATATATATATATGAGAACATACAAATAATGATTTTGGCCTTGTCATCAGTTACTGTACTGTAACACTAGACTGGACTGAGCTGGATGCCCGGGTTAGAAACCTGAGTGTTGTGTCTGGACTGGCAGTCAAAACAATAGGCTATTCTAGACGAAGACAACATTTGTGAGAACATCGGAGGTGTTATGATGTGCCAGCGTTTAAAATAGAAACAGCACATAACTAGATAAATATTCCTCACTTGTCACCCTGCTATCCTTCTAGACAGCCTGAACGTGTTTGATGGAATAGAGATGAACTCAGCTCACGCCTCAGGCTCCCAGCGAACCTGTCTGCTTGGATTACAACACATTTTTTTTACATTGTGTGAAGGGAAATAAATGGAAAGTGTGGTGCCTGGGAAGTGTCAGTAACAGTAGTGGTGATTTATTAAGAAGAAAAGTCATCTAGTGATTAAAACCTATATAGGCCTTCTCATGAAGAACTCTTATCATGCCTTTGAAGATGGTGTGTATGTGTTGGTTTGTGGGCTGTATGCTCTTTTGCAGTATCGATTTCATGTTACACAACACTCCTTCATCCCCTTCTCTTCCTCTCATTTTCTTTTCTGGCCTCATCAGAGCCTGGCTATATCTGATCTAGCTTGCTATACCACATCCTCCACTGGCGGGCCAAGTGGCTACAGCAGGGTCAGTTTACCGATCCTCCTCTGGCAGTCAGTTCTGCATTTTAGCCGTTCGCATTTGACCCTAAAGCTCTCAAAGCACTCTGGAGCTAGTGTCACTCAGGTCACACCTGTATGTTCGTATCCGTTCCTTATCAGGATGTAAATACAATACTGTGCTAACATCAGACCTTTCATGTAGTGTCCAGTCAAAACACCATAGACAACTACATGTTATTCATATCTGCCTCCATTCTTTTCAGGACACATGCTTTCAGTTTTTCAGATGTTCACTTTTAGAATTAGGTTGCAAGTACAGCTTGCAATCTGAGTAACCCCAAGCGCATATAGTGATGTTGAGGTCTGGACTCTGGGATGGTCAGTCCATAGTTCTGACAACCCCAGCAGCTTCTTTGCTTGATTTGCATATGTTCTTCATTTCTCAGTGAGGTCTTCTTGACAGCTGCTTCCTTTCAGATCCATAGCACTGAGTTTCTGTACACAGTGGAAGGGTAGACAAACCTCTGTGGATTACTTTAGATTTGAAGCAAGAGGGGAGTTTGATTTTCTGCTCTCTCTCAAAGATGAAAGCCTCAAGTGTTGTGTATCTGGTGTTGATAGTTTTTCTGGTCTGCCAGGTCCTGATGGTGTTTTTTGGGAGCCCTGTTCTCTCTGTTTCTATTAGTAATTTAAAACTCCAGTTTTGGAAACTCTGTATATATCTAATTACCCCATCTCCTGAAAATGTACCTCCTGTTTTGATTATATTTGACTGGCATTTAAGTAAACAACCAGTGTTCTCTGACTGTTGCACAGTGCACTACTTGTCCTTTTAGTAGGGTATTTGACTTGATATGAGACAGTGCTGTGTCGATACAATCCATTTTTCAGTACAGCAAAATAAGGAGTGGCAGAAAATAAGGCTGCACAATATATCATTTCAGCATCATCATCGCATTGTGCTCATATCACAGGTTGTGTAATGTTAAGTAGAACTGAACTTTGTTCAGAACTTGTTTGATGCTTGGTACAAAAGAAAAACCCGCACGGTTCCTGGATTCTGATTTAAAGCTTCTTGGATACACAGAAAAGAGCCGCCAAGATGCTCACCTGAAACCGATTATAGAGCATGAAAGTTCCAGAAAACATGTTTCCCACTCGCACAAGTGTTATTTTTTAAATAATGCTGTTCGAGTTATCTGGTGAAAATTCCGGAATATTTTTTTCATATCGCAATATATATATATATATATATATATATATATATATATATATATATATATATATATATATATATATATATATATATATATACAGGGGTTGGACAATGAAACTGAAACACCTGGTTTTAGACCACAATCATTTATTAGTATGGTGTAGGGCCTCCTTTTGCGGCCAATACAGCGTCAGTTCGTCTTGGGAATGACATATACTGCGTCCTGCACAGTGGTCAGAGGGATTTTAAGCCATTCTTCTTGCAGGATAGTGGCCAGGTCACTACGTGATGCTGGTGGAGGTTCGTCCTTCTTGGTGGTATGCTGACATTACCCTGGATACCGTGGCTCTTGATACATCACAAAGACTTGCTGTCTTGGTCACAGATGCGCCAGCAAGACGTGCACCAACAGTTTGTCCTCTTTTGAACTCTGGTATGCCACCCATAATGTTGTGTGCATTGCAGTATTTTGAGCAGAACTGTGCTCTTACCTGCTAACTGAACCTTCACACTCTGCTCTTACTGGTGCAATGTGCAGTTAATGAAGATTGGCCACCAGGCTGGTCCAATTTAGCCATGAGACCTCCCACACTAAAATGACAGGTGTTTCAGTTTCATTGTCCAACCCCTGTATATCGCAGGGAAGAAAATTGCAATGTCAGTTTCTTCCAGTATCATCCAGACCTAGCAGAAAACGTATGCTATGGTAATACTGTGACAGCTTGGTAAAGAAGAAGACGATGTAAACAAGCGCTTTGGGAGAATTCTCTTTTATTGAGCGTAGCAGCAGTAGGAAACCCAGTGCTGACTGAACCCGCAGAGATACAGGCGTACAGCAATATAGAATACTTATATTTCAGACGACAGCTGTGTCTTATAGTGTTGTGCTAGTCACAGTACAGTAATCCACTAGCATACAGTCCTGTACATATGGTTGCATTGTTACATCCCTAACATTATAGGAGTGGAAAGGAAGCATCTTGAACTTTACTGTGAAGGTATTTTTAGGCCCAATTATCATGAAATATTCACGCTGTGTAAAAAGCAGCTGACGCTTTCAAACTGCCTTGGAGTTTTGTTCTTAGCGCAGTGCTGTGTCACCACTTATATGTAATACGAATACACCAAAGCTAACCCTAACATCAGTGATTAGATCAGAGAGGTTTTTCTTTTCATTAATAACAAGATGCACATGGCGTATGTAATAAGCACTTTGCCTTGTCTTCAGCAACATCGCTTAGGCCTGTTTATCTCTGCTTCTCCTGCAGAGTCGTGATGTTTTTATCCTGGAATACAAACACACCTGCACAGTAGAACATGAAATAGAGATAGCAGAGCATCTGCAGTGTCTGTCAATCACAACCAGGCTTGAAAACTGAATCGCTCAAGTTAGCCAGGCCAATTAAACAACTCGGTGCATGTGTGAACTGTGGGCTACTTTATTGCTTCTGGGTTACCGTTTGCCTTTCAGGGCATTATGTGTAAAAAGGCCTGAGGCTCTTACTTGAACTGACCATAAAGACCAACGCTGTAAAACCAGTTCTGTTGGAGAAAAATGTAGACAGTGATTATGATAAGTTGGTCTTGTGTGATTTCACGGCTATAAATGCTGCCTGATATGAGCTTCTAATAACATATTGTAGTTGTGACCAAAATAATGAAGGGATTAGTACAAGATTCAAGCGGGGCCAAGAGAGGGAGCTGAATAGCATATATGAGAAAAGAGTTCTATTAAAATTAATATCCAGTGAGAATCAGATCTAGGGGAAGATAACCTGACAAGAGCGACTGTAAACAGAGATTGAAATAAAATATGCTTTTGGGGCTGAGGGAGGGAGCAGGAGATAAAGCATTAATAAATATAGAAATTTGTAGCATTAAACATTCATAATGCAAATCTTATTATATACACACATACATATATATATTATATGTGTATATATACAGGGGTTGGACAATGAAACGGAAACACCTGGTTTTAGACCAAAATAATTTATTAGTATGGTGTAGGGCCTCCTTTTGCGGCCAATACAGCGTCAGTTCATCTTGGGAATGACATATACTGCGTCCTGCACAGTGGTCAGAGGGAGTTTAAGCCATTCTTCTGGCAGGATAGTGGCCAGGTCACTACGTGATGCTGGTGGAGGTTCGTCCTTCATTGGTGGTATGCTGACATTACCCTGGATACCGTGGCTCTTGATACATCACAAAGACTTGCTGTCTTGGTTACAGATGCGCCAGCAAGAAGTGCACCAACAATCTGTCCTCTTTTGAACTCTGGTATGTCACCCATAGTGTTGTGTGCATTGCAGTATTTTGAGCAGAACTGCTCTTACCTGCTAACTGAACCTTCACACTCTGCTCTTACTGGTGCAATGTGCAATTAATGAAGATGACAGGTGTTTCAGTTTCATTGTCCAACCCCTGTATATATATATATATATATATATATATATATATATATAATATATATAATACATATATATATATATATATATATATATATATATATATATATATATATATATATATATATATATATATATATATATAGACAATGACAGATTACAGATGCACATAGTTGTTCATTTACAAGGCTATGCACCAGTTACATACAAGTATTAATAACTCTGAGACTTTTTTTATATTTAATTTTATTTTAGACTTTATATCTTTTCCTGAGTAATGTATTTTCCCCCTGTGAAGCTAGAGACTCTAATTTCAATATGTGTAAAAAAAAAAAAAAAAACCCAAAAAAACAAACAAAAAAAACAGATGGTCTGACTTGTTGCCTACCTGGGTTCTTATCTGGCATCTTAGTTCTGCAGGAGATGAGGATTTAGACACCTTTCTGAGCCTGTTTGTTCTGAATATAGCCATTTTTGTGGGCCTGGGTTCCAGTGAAGTGTTTATGACTGACTGAAGAAAACACGGTCGCTGGCAAAAAGGGTTTAAACACGGGTTAAAAGCAAAGACAGAAGCTGGACGTGAACAGCCTTTTACTCGAATATCAACCCCTGAAATGACCAAAAGGCACTTCTCTAAAATGAGAAAGCCCTTTCTTCTGCCTGTATTACAGCGAGGCTTAAGCTCCACTACAGGCAAGGAGAGTTTATTTTTATAGCTCCTTTTTACTCTGTGGTCATTCAAAGAGCTTTAGAAATCTTTTCTTCTTTTGTTTTCTTAATGTAACTTTATTAGAGACCCTGATAAAATCCTCAGAACATCCTCTGAACGCTGCCATTAAAACATTATGTCTTAGTTATTATTTATAACCATACAGGAACATTTTCTGAAATGATAAACATCTTTAAAACGTTCTTTGAACATCAGATTGAAACATTCCTGTTAATGTTTTATCAGAACTTGTTGGTAATGTTAGCCAAAGGTCTGGGAACATTCCCTGCTAGCTGGGAACATCGACTTCCTTCCATCTAGGGTTCAAACAGTGGGAAGAAAACGGTTTAATTATTGGGTAAGCTATTTGTCCTTTGAACAGCTCCAGCATAAATATAATATCCCAGCCCATGAGTTTTTTAGATGTCTACAGCTGAGACACTACTTACAGAAACACAAAGAATGGGCAAACTATGTATTTCACCATCATCTAATATAGAACATTTTTATGTTAACAATTAAAGGGAATGACCAGAAGAGGGTTTTATATCACATACATAAGATATTAAGGAGAAATGGGAACTGGAGATGAACACCATCATTTCAGATAAAAGATTGGAAATAATCATGCGGATAGAGACATAAAATAACTAATAACCCCATTTCGAAGGAATTCAGATGGAAAATTAAGCTGAGATTTTTTAGAACAAGGTTTGGTGGCGGTATGGATCTGTGCTGGAGAGGCCGTGGCCTGGAAGAAGGTCATACATATTTTGTGAATGTCCAGAATGATGAGATTATTCGCAAAGCATACAGAATGGAGTACAAAGACAAATACGCTTACATATAGAACTGCCATTAGAACCATCACACTTCCTCTTAGGAGTATTACCGGAAGATGTAGGACCTAATAATGAGTCCTGCTTCTAACTGCTGAGAGGGTAATTACAATCGCCTGCCTGAAGCCACATGGTTTTCAGGGTTTGGGATAGACCATTTAGACCCAGTAAGGGGTAACCCTACGTCTACAGCATACAAAGACCATTTTCGTAGCAGGACTAGATAAAGTATTGCAGGTGATGCACTTGTTGCTTATCTCCCCCGTCTTCATCACCCAGGTGGCCTTAATTATAAATAGGGTGGGAATATATTTGGGTGGGTGTTCATATAGTTTGAGATACTGCCAAAGACATATATAAATGACAAGTGGTTCCACATTTCTGATCAGTAAGATATGTGCTTTCAAATGAAGGCTCACAGTCTGCACAACCTTCCAGTCAATATGTTATATGTGCTCTCATCGTCAAAACAACAGTTGCACCAAGTATAGATCCGGCCACCATGTTTGCTAACCCAACATGCCACATGTCTTAGTATGGAGCTGTAGAGGTGTCTTGTGAAAATCCATCCCATGCAGCTTGAATAATCTCACGCAGTTCCTGCAGATTTTGAGGCAGGTGTGGGGATGGAGTGATACCAGGCCAACAATTAATCTTGGCGCTGACCACGGTGCCTCCACACACAAAACTGTTGGTCGTATCCATCAGATAAAAGCGGGACTCCTCACTGAAGATGACCTGCTGTCGCTCTGTGACAGTCTGGCATGGCACCATTGAAGTCTTTCGCGACTCATGGAGGGCATTACTTATCACTGAATGTCCAAAATGTTGGTTGTTGGGTTGGTCAGTTACTTCACATGCACGGCAGAGTGTGGAACTTGTAGGTTTGACATGTCTCACCGTGTCAAAACTACCCATATAGATTCATTCCTGTCGGTTGGTGCTTCTGGGTGCAGCCATTTGACGATGAGGAGTGTATGTTAAATACTTTGCATTGGTATATGAAGCCCCACAAAGCACTGTCTGGATTCTCGTACTGTATGCTGTTTTTATGTGTCCTCAGCTATGACTTCCGCCGCACGCCGCTTCCACACTTTAATTAAACACTGACATTTTATAATCATCTCCCCTCGAGACGCACAGACACATTCCCTTTGTGATGAGCTAATCAAGAAGATGTAAACATCATTCCACCCCTCACACACACACACTCCACATATGATGACAGAAGCTGATCATGCCCAGACAGACACGGGCGGCATGAGGCTCAAGCACACATTAACTACCTAACGCATGCACACACACGCAGTGACACACTCTGGATCTGGAGGCCTGCTCTGCATAATCAGATTGATGTGTCCTGAGCCGAGGCATGGACTGAGGAACAGGGACATTTTCTCCTCCTGCTGATGACATCAGTGACTCTCATTAGCCTTCACAATGCCCTCTATATCCCAGCATCTACTGCAGATTTGGTTGAATGGCAATTATGTTAAATAGGATTCGGTGCCTGTGAAATATCGAATTTCACCACAGTTCAATTCTGATTCTTACTCTACGTTAATGGACAGCCGGCATACCACGGTAGTCCCATGGATCTTGTAACAAGTATGCTATGGGGACGACTAGTTATACACTAACTGCTGGATTGTATCTCAAATAAGACAATGGCCTCTCTAAAACCCATGCCCAGCAGGTTGTCTGTCATTCGGTATAGACAGGCTCATTGTCACCCCCTGTTTTTGAGGTCCTCCTTTTACAGAGCCATAGAAGTTTCATACATGGGCTGTATTCAAAATACTATGCTGCATACTGCAAACTACAGTAATATGTACTGCATACTGTCCTCTGTGTGTAGTATGCAGTACAGTAAGAAGTTTTGATCTACAGTGTAGTATACTAATACAGTCACATGACCAGTTACCTCACATTTACTTCAGAGCTGTTATTACTGTATCCACTGTTTAGAGCTAGCTGCTGCTAACACTGCTCAGTTCACCTGAAATACAGTTAGCCTAGCTGTTAGTTCGCCTCGGCTATTTCACTCTAAAACTGACCCTCTAAAGCGAGTTCATCTTTTATTAATCCTCAGACGTGTATATTTTAACTTTCTGAGGCTCATTCTGATGAAAACAGAACCCACTACACTCACTACACCCACATTTACCTCAGAGCTGTTATTACTGTATCCACTGTTTAGAGCTAGCTGCTGCTAACGCTGCTCAGTTCACCTGAAATACGGTTAGCCTAGCTGTTAGCTCCCCTCGGCTATTTCCCTCTAAAACTGATCCTCTAAAGCGAGTCCATCGTTTATTAATCCTCAGACCTGTATATTTTAACTCTCTGAGGCTCATTCTGATGGAAACATACCCCACTACAATCACTACACCCACATTTACCTCAGAGCTGTTATTACTGTATCCACTGTTTAGAGCTAGCTGCTGCTAACGCTGCTCAGTTCACCTGAAATATGGTTAGCCTAGCTGTTAGCTCCCCTCGTCTATTTCACTCTGAAACTGATCCTCTAAAGCGAGTTCATCTTTTATTAATCTTCAGACCTGTATATTTTAACTCTCTGAGGCTCATTCTGATGGAAACATACCCCACTACAATCACTACACCCACATTTATACTTATACACTTGGTCCCCAGTGTTACCCGCCGCCATTTTCTTGGGCAGCAGCAGGCTGAGCTGGTGAGGCCATGGTGCAGTATACCACGAAGATAGCTCCCCTGTATGCTAGAACATCTGACTGGAACAGTCAACCATCCGGGTGTCTTTGGTGTGCTGCACATTACATACTACTACATACTACATACTACTTTCAGGTAGATTTAGTATGTGAGTAGTATGTAGTATGCCATTTTGCATACAGCCGCAGTTTGTTCCTGCCCATGGACGTCTAAAATGTGTTTAGGTATAGTCAGATACGTGATTTCAACATCATTTCAACAGGTGTTTACTGAGCTAAAGCTATTTTCCCATTATCAGCGGCATATAAAACCCATGTAAGTTCATATAGGTAAGAGTAAAATCAAATAGCCTATATTTGTGTTGTAGACATTGTAAGCCCTGGTTCCCATCACCACCACTGTAAAGAAATCCGAGGTAGTACATTTCTTTTCAGTGACCCATTTCAAATCGAAACACCCTGAATTACTGTTAACATCTCCGGCATTGAATTAAAGCTGAAAAAGCATTGAAGCAAGCCAAACACAAGTACATACAGCTTATATAACCACAGCAAAGGATGGGCTATAGAACAGGACGCTCTGGAGCGGCCGCACAGGAGACATCCCCAATGCCAAACATCAGCTAGAGCCTCGTAGCCCTGAATTGTGGAGCAAAGGAACTGGGCTCCTTGGAGCTTCGTTCAACATTTTCCCTCACAGTAGTTCCAGCATGTGGTGCAAAGCCTTCCCTGCAGTGTAAAGGCTGTTAGTGCCGCATAATAGGGGGGCAGACCCCCTACAAACGTGCTCTGAAGGTCTACCTTTGCAGTGTCAGGTTCTTCCC
The DNA here is from genome assembly GCA_024036415.1 of Prochilodus magdalenae. NCBI lineage: Eukaryota > Metazoa > Chordata > Actinopteri > Characiformes > Prochilodontidae > Prochilodus > Prochilodus magdalenae. Next base: position 153,128 of record JAMWET010002060.1, on the reverse strand, counting down.
GCTGAGGATTTTTCACTGTTCCGTGCACGCCAGTTCACCACACACCTCGCCCAATATAGAAGCCATAAATGAGCAATCTTCCCCTCAGGAAATGGAATGCATGCTTGGTGAATCATGGAACAATATTAGATACTAATATGTAATGATTAATATTGCATTTTCACCCCATTTCTCCTTCCGTTCTGTTCTATTTTTCCCCGGTTGCTCTGAGACTAGGGTAGTTTATACGTACTGTGTGTTGACTGTTATAGTGAGAAATAAGGGTTTGTGTTTTTTTCCAGCTGTTGAGTGATGTGCTGGCAATCAGCCAAACCCACCAGCCCTCTCATATCTGTACCATCTTTGTTTAATCACGTCCAGCCGGGAATAAGCAGGCGTGAGAGCGATTTATTAAGTCCCGGTAATCCGTGAGATAGCAATTCAGGAGAACAAACTCATGTAAATGAACTGTTTTGATTCACTATGCAGGAATCACACTGTGTGCCAAGTACATTGGCATAGACGAAAGATATGTCTTGTGTCACCTGACAGTTTCTCAGAGAAATCTGCAGGGATATGTTTCCACATCTAAAATTCAGTCTTAGAAGTTGGTTGCATATTCTGCGTCTCACGATCCTAAACACAGGCAGTGATGTTAAGGGCCGGACTCTGGGGTGGACAGTCCATTGTTTTGAGAACACCGGCAGCTTCTTTGTTTTATTTGCACATTTTCTTCCATGTTTTCTTTTTCTCATTAAGGGCTTTCTGACAGTTACACATGCTTTTCATCCCCATAGCATCGTAGTTGTCTTCTCAGAGTAGAAGGGTAGACAGATCTGAAGCGAGAGTGGATTCCAGTTTTCTCCGCATTCTTACTTTTGGAAAACTCCATTTTCGGAAATGCCTGCAGTTTCCCTTATTAGTCTTTCCTTTTCTTTTTCCTTATGCAGGTGCATTAGCTTCTATCTGATCTTTCACTATATATAAACACTTTGTAGTTTTTAAATTACAGATGGTAGTTCATATCATTCTCTGTATCACCCCCCCTTTTACCCCCTTCAGTAGTCAGGACCCCTACAGGACCACCACAGAGCAGGAATTATGTAGGCGATGGATCATTTTCAGCACTGCAGTGACACTGACGTGGTGGTGGTGTGTTACTGTGTGTTGTGTTGGTGTGAGTGGATCAGACACATCAGTGCTGCTGGAGTGTTTATACACTGTGTCCCCTCGCTGTCCACTCTATTAGACACTCCTACCTTGCTGGTCCACCTTGTAGATGTAAAGTCAGAGACGATAGCTCATCTGCAGCTGCACAGTACAGTGTTGATCATCCTCTAGTCCCTCATCATGGTCACAGAATGCATTAAAAAATGTTTTTTTTATGATGCAGATATTTTATGCATGTTGTGTGACATAGTAATATCACTGTGGAGCATAGGCTGGTGTTGGTGGGATTGAGCAATTACGCAGCTAACAAGCAGCTAGCTTGTTCGGGAGCCCCTGATCCAATGCTGATTTAAAACAAATCTCCTTTCGGAGCCGAGTGGCATTAGCGAATTTTCTTAGAGTAGTTATTTATTAGTTGTTCATTAAGAGTGATTAAGCTGAGCAGATCTATTAATATGCATGCTGATGGTCATAAAGTGTGCGTAGTAATTGATGAACTGGGTAATTAATCTACACTGATATTTACAGCACTCCCACACTCTCCCTCATTTGCTAAGATATTTAACTCTCTAATTCAATCTCTCTCTCTTTCAGCCTCTCCCTGTTTCCTCTCTGTGTATCTCTCTTTCCCTCTGTTTTGCTCTATGTGCCTATTTTTGTGTCTCTCGCTCTCTTTTCTTCCCTCTGTTACTTTCTGTTTTTACAGTATATACAGTCGTGATGAAGTAAACACCTTTCAGCACATTCAGAGGTGCATATATCTAGTCTTTGTTAAAACAATGCTGATATCATTTATGCCAAAAATAAATGGTTTATGGCTTTCTTTATTGAAATAAACAGATTTCTCGCCCAATAGATATACCCATATATAAAATCAATATCTAGAGGCCATTTATGGCAAAAAGCATTACATCAGAAGAACCTGTAACTGTAAAGCATGATGATGAAAGTGTTATGGTTTGGGGCTTCTTGCTGCCTCAGGGCCTGGTCAACTTGCAATCATAGAATTGACTATGAGTTTCCTTTCCTACATTAGAGTGCTTGATGGGAATGTGAGACCTTCTGTAAGAGAGCTGAAAGTGAAAAAGTAGGCCTTTCAATAGGATAATGATCCCAAACATACAAGTAAACCCACCAAGGAAATTAAGGGGTTATGAAATGAGCTGGTCAAAGCCCAGATCTGAATCTCTCTGAAATGCTAGGGGGGATCTAAAACAGGCTGTACTCAAGCCAATCAAACATTGCATAGTTGGCATAATACAAGCGGTGGCAAAGATTTCTCCCAGTAGATGCACCCAGAAACTGGTGGACGATAATAGGAAACCACTCCTATAAAGGTGTTTCAGCCAGAGGGGGCCAGTATGAGTTACTGAAACAAGAGATGCACTTACAACAGGAAATCTCAGACTTCATTTAGTCAGACCTGTCTCTACAGACTTCTTAGCTGATTATCAAATACTGATATGTCCTTCCTGTTTCTCTCTCCATCTGTTTCTAACTTTCTCATCTCTAATTTTCTATGTCTGTTAGTTATACGCTCCTTCTTTGGCTTGCTCTCCTCACTCTCTCGGTATCTCTATTGCTATCACTAATGAACTAAAAATACAAAGCAGACCAATGTGTTTCTCTCTCTCTCACTCTTTCTTTTCCAGAGGAGATTGGTGTAAGGGGCTTCACACGCGACCCCTCCCAGTTGCAGGGGGTGATACTGCGCACTGCCTTGAGGAAGAGCCCTCAAGGCTTCGGCTTTACCATCATCGGCGGTGACCGGCCAGACGAGTTTCTGCAGGTGAAGAACGTGCTGCGGGACGGCCCGGCCGCACAGGACAACAAGATTGCCTCCGGTGGGTCTGCTTCCTCTTTCGTCCACCTGCAGCCTCACTTTCACGTGATAACAGACTGATTACAGTCAGGTTCAAAGGAATGTGGAAAACTTCAGCTTTTAAATCAATACCCAGTCTTTCTGTCTTGGCTCTGTCTACAGCTGAGACTCGTCCGTAGAGCAACACAAAGAGAGATACTGTTACTGGCCTTCAGGACAAATAATATTAGATGTTTTACTCAGGGAAGTTTCCAGGCTCATATCTCAGAAATGGAAGCTTTATAGGAGACAGAAACCAGACATAGTTTAAAGGACGTTAATGTAATGATTTTATTTATTTCTATTGGTTAATAAAAGTTATGCTACGTTTCGCTGTGACATTATACCTTGACATAATACTGGGGGAGATGTAATATGCACTCATCATCAAAAGATTAGACCCAAAAGGAAGTGTGGGGTTGCAGTGCTATTGGGAAGGAAGATAAAGGTTACCAGGAACAATAAATGATGATACATTTAGGCTGACATGGACAATATTTATGTGAGTGTCTCTCAGTATTGCCACCATGCCTTACTTCTCAGCATGGAGCTGTAGAGGTTCCTAATGGAGTCCTGTGATAATCCATTCCATGCAGTTTGAATATCCTCACACAGTTCCTGCAGATTTTGCAGTAGGGGTGGAGGTGGAGTGACACCAGTCATTCTGGACATGTGACATGTGACAACAGACCATTCATCTTGGCGTGTGCCTCCATAAAAAAAAAAAAGCGGGATTTGCTACTTAAGATGACTTGCTGCCATTCAAAGTCACTCCATGAGAGCCTGGCATGACACTATTGCAGTCTTTGGCGACGTTGACGTGGTGTTAAGGGCAGTCATTGTAACGGCCTGTGTGCATGTAGTCCAGCGTTGTGCAGCAGTCTGCCAGTGGTGCTGGCACGAACAGAATGACTCATAAAGGGCATCACTGCTCGCTGAATGTGTGAAGTCATGGCTGTTGGGTCAGCCAGATACAGTGATAAGGCCCATTCTTGCCTGTGTCACATGCATGCTTGAGCCTGAAACCTGAATCATTCACATGTCTCACAATGTGAATTCTACCCACCAAGTTTCATCATTGTGTTCTTCATAGAGAATATCGTCACTTGAATCAATAACATGTAGTTTGACAACCTTTACATACAAAGAGGGTTGGTGAAATACTATTACTGCTGATAAACTGTTACCTAAAATATGGATGGAGGTTTGTCATTCCAGTAACAGGAACCACTTATAAGCATACTTTTTCATATATAGTGGCTGCATAGTTTGGTTCCCAGCACCTATGTAAGTGACATACCGGTATCTGCAGGATCTTGTGGATGGTGGTAGTATAAATCACAATTAGTGCAAGTGAGCATGTATGTATATGTATGTGTATGTATATATATATACGTGTGTGTGTGTGTGTGTGTGTGTGTGTGTGTGTCTCAGTGTGCCAGGGGAACTGGCATTACCACCGAGCTGCATTGAGCGATAATTACAGAGCGCGAGCGCTCACCGCCCTCCATTACAAAGGCAGGAAATGAATGCCTCTGCTCTTCCTTCCCCAGGAGACTTCAGGCCGCGCATCTAATTGAAATAATTCAACTAAAATGTAAATTTGATTCTAAAATAGCGCTCGGTGTATTGTATCGAGTAAGCACAGGAGCAGGCCCATGTGGCTTTATTAATAATGAGGAAGGATCTGGCACAGGGACTCTGCATGTCATGGCTGGATTTATTTAGCTGCTTTACATGTATAGCTGCAAAGATCAGTTGTTTTGGGATATAACAAAAAAAGAAAACAGCAACAAGTACCAAATTAATATCATACAGGTATTTCTTTGTATTGGTATTTACAGTATATGGCTAAAAGTATATGCACGCCCCTCTTAGTTCATTTTCTTTTTTTCAAACACGCTTACAGACAGCTGTATAAAACACTGAGTGAGTGTAGAATCAGATGTCGCATTTGCCATAAGTCTGAAATCAATAAAGTAATGAATCAATCTTTCATCCACTCTGAAGCACATTGAGGGTGACCCTCATTTTCAGTGCAGCCAAGCATTTGTATCTTAAAGGGATTGAAAAATAAATAAAATGGAATTTAATCTGGTTTCATTTAATTTAAACATAAACAGTCTGACAATAAAATCAGACGAGATAAAACAAGCAAGATAAAATAATAAAAAGATTTAATTAAGAATGCAGAACTAAATAACTTAATTAAAAAAAGGCAAAATAAAAAGTTTGTGGGATTGTAAAAACTAATTAATAAAAAAAAATTAAACAATAATAAAGCTGAGATTACAAGAAAACTGAGAGGTGATCCAGTCACTAGAGCGAGTCTGATAATTACTTTTATTTGTGGAAGCAACAACAATTTAGTCATGAAACAGCGGACCACACAAACTCACAGCCCGAGATCACTATAAACGGTGCCAGGTGTCGGCTGGAGTGGTGTGACGCTACTCGCTACTAAACTGCGAAGCACTGGAGATCTGTTCTCTGGAGAGAAGGGTTACACTTTCCTGTCTGTGAGCCTGATAGTGGATGCCAGAAAAACACTAGCTAGTCCGTAGTGGCATCAGTAAAGTCTGGTGGCGGAGGGATAATGGTCTGGTAATTAGGTATTATGTTTAAGGTATTGACTCCCAGTTCGTCATGATTTTGATATAGAGAGTCAATCAAAAGTCAGAAATTCAGTGTCTGTACTTGCAAACCACCGCCATTAAACCCTCCTAATTACTACATGTGCCTCATTAAAAGTTAATTTGGAGAATTAGTCTGAAGGGTGTGGGACTAAACTACCCTTTTAGGAAGAAGCATAATATTTCTATTTGTTGTAATTCCATATGTGTTTATTTTATAGTTGTGACTTTTATCCAAACGTAGACTATAGTAAAATAGAATAAAAACAAAATTTAACTTTTTGTAAACCCTCCTTGGCCTTGGCCAGTCCGTTGGCTAAGTTATTAGACTGTGCAGTAAGTCAAAGCAAGCAAAACGCCATTGATTTTCTTAAAAGTGAGCGAGACGCGCAAAAAATCTCCACTTTTCCTCTGTGCACGCCTGCAGAGAGCCTCATTATAGAGAGCAGCCGAAGTGTGGCGAGCTCTGAATCCAGCTGAAGCAGAGGAACACTGCAGCTCACTTTTCTGCCGTACGCTCTCTTTATATCACTATATTCTCCAGAGGGTTGAGAGAGGAGACACTTGTGCCTAGCCAGTTTTCCCTTACATTATGTTACATTATATTCTCACATCCAATATTTATACGGAGGGAGGCAGGGATTTTCTCGGGCAGCAGAAAGTTCAGATTTTTAACTGAAAGTGAACCAATTGCCCGCAGTGAATGAACAGAAGCTTGCATAGTGCTATTCACTGAGAACATCATTGCTGTTAAAGCAGGACCAGATACTGTTTAACATTACAGGGGTACATGGTATTCAAGTTTGTTCTGTGGTAAGTATAAGGCCATTTGTAGAGTTTACATTACACCTGGACATTCCAAAGTGTGTCAACACCGTGCATGCAAAAACTACCACAGGCATAAACTTAAGCATAAAATGGCATTCAATTCTAGGGGACAAAATGGGGAGATTATCTATTTGTCGCCCCAGAGAGGCAGCAGCAGTTGGAGACATGTAGTTCTAGACCAGGGCATGCTTTAATAGCAGATTTGTGGCCCCTAATGGTTACTGTTAGGATTACCTGGGCTACCCGATTTTTGGCAAGTGAGTCACTTAAGTTACATGTGGTTGCCAGTGGACCAGTTTGGTGAAGGAGGGATAACGGGTCTCGTTTGATCTGTTGTTTAGAGGTAGGCCCCCTAGTTCCAGTTAATAAGCTCACCAGACTGAAACTTACCTAATAGCGTGTAATCCCTCCACAAGCACCAATACCAGATATGATTCGATTTGGCATGGACTGGGGAGGTTTCTGGATGTAGGCCACATCAGTGTTCACAGTTGGTCCAGATTTGGTAGATGCCTTCCCAGGCACAATTCAGAAGAGAATTTCCTGTAGACTGAGATTTTTGCCACTGCTGGTAGACCCGTATGACCATACGCTTCAATACACCTGCATATTCAGCTACTTCCTTCATACTATGACCTTTGGCATGCCCAAATGCCAGCACTCAATTTGCCAATCATGCCATTATTTTCCACACATTGATCGAGACAGGTGGCACTGCGCCACCTCTTCTCAATCTATGAATCCTGTCACTCAGACCCTGCAGGTATTTATAGCATGATCAGTTTTGAGCCTAAAGTGTCACAAAAGGTGGCTACTTTTTTGCCTGGTAAGCATATTTAAGTTATATCCTTCCAACATCTAGGTAACTGTTTGGAAGAGGCCTGTTCCTTTTCCAGCATGACTGTGCAAAAAACAAGGCCCACAATGCTTTATACGTTTCCAAATGAAATATAAGTACTGAATGAATTGAATATTTAATATGATATTATGTTACATGATATGATACATATACATTATATCATAATGAATGAATTTATTTCCAGAGCAGCTATTTTAGCAAGTGTAGTTTTCATTCAGAAGTATACTGACTGATAGTGTTTGAAAAGGGCTACTTTAGTGTTGTACGTGTCTGTCGTTGGCTTGGTGAGTAAAAGACTGCTGCTCTCCACATGGAAGGCCGTTTGGTATTTTTCATCACAGAAGATCACACTTTTGGAAACGAATGTTTGTTGCATCAGTTGCCTTGCCATGTTTTAATGGCTGTCCTCCCTTTCTCTCCTTCAGGGGATGTAATAGTGGACATCAATGGCATGTGTGTTCTGGGGAAGACCCATGCTGATGTGGTGCAGATGTTCCAGTCCGTGGCTGTCAACCAGTATGTGGACATGGTGTTGTGTCGCGGCTACCCGCTCCCGGAGGATGCTGCGGCCAGCGATGATGGGACGGGTGATGCTGTGCCACCCACACTGATGCAGGACGTCCAGCCCAGAGGCCCAGAGGTGGCCGCTCTGCCCCAGGAGCAACACTACCCTATCAACAGCCGATATCCAGACACCCCTGCCGAGTCCACCCTGCTTCAGCCAGAGCTGGTGAGCGTGCCTCTTGTAAAAGGGCCTGGTGGCTTTGGCTTTGCCATCGCTGATTGCCCATTGGGCCAGAAGGTGAAGATGATCCTGGACGCACAGTGGTGCCGTGGTCTGCTAAAGGGCGATGTCATCAAGGAGATCAACCGGCAAAATGTTCAGACGCTCAGTCATGCCCAGGTGGTGGACATCCTCAAGGACCTGCCTGTTGGCGCAGAGGTCAACGTCCTTGTGCTACGAGGAGGTAAGCGACTAGAGTCTATATGTGTTTGTGTGTATGTGTGATTAGCATCTTGAGAAACTCAGTCCTCATCTTTATTAGAGTCGCCCAGGCTTGTCTATGTGGTTTATGACACAGATTGCCATGACCTATAAAATTTAACTTGTAGCTGAACATCGTGGGCAGCCATTTTTGACAACAGGTGTGCCAAAATCTGGCTCCCATGCATGGGCATAGGTTTGCATATGTACAGTAGGGCGTAATGGTCCCTACCAATATTTTGGCTATGACTTTGTGAGAGGACAGCACGATGAGCCAGAGGTCTGATTGTGTCACCCTCACACCATTTACAAGTTAGCTTTGAATAGTTTCTATGTGCTTTGGAGAGGCCGTGTCTCCAACATGACTAATTTAGGCATCCTAGCATTTGATTGGCTCACCTGGAGGGGGCTATCTGAAGGATCACATCATGACCTGTATAAACCGTGCTTACTGCACGACACGGGGGAGGTGAGAGCTGATCAGTGTGCTAACTGTTAGTGTTCAGTGCTGTCAGTCCATATAGCTCCATAGGCCTGGGTGAAAATGTAGTCTTTCAGATGACTTGCTCTCCTTTTTCTCCATCAGCCTGCACTGCCAACAGGTTCTTAACTTTGTAGATATCATGTCACTAAAAGAGTCATTAGGAGTTTTAACCACCCAGAGTGTAAGCAATAGGGAGTAATCTAGTCAGTAGACACGTTTATAAGACTGAAAACCTTCTTCTGCTGTGAAAAGTAATCTAAATTGATGACTGTGTGGACCTTCAGGGTTTTAGGTGAGGTCCTGATTGTGAATTTATATTTGGAATTATCAGCATTAAAGCTAGTCATAGGAAATATAGTCTTTAAAGTCAAAATAAATGTAGTTTTTTTTATTTATTTTTTTTATAGAAGAGATCCAAATCACGCCAGCCTGGCATAGGACGTCCCGGATGGTGCAGTTTCTGTTGTCTCCATTTATAAATGACTATTATTTTTTAAATTAACAATGCTGCAAACCACAGAAATGGCTAATATATCCCATATCATCTCTGTCAAATGAAAAACATGTTAAATTTTTTTTTGTTAATTTTTACTTTTATGCATCTTTTCAACACAGCAGCTGCTGTTTATACCGTGTGAGAATTTAATGATGAATGGACCAACAGAAATGGCCCAAAGTTGTTTAGAAAGAAGTCTGGTTCCATTGACTTACATTAAAACTGAATCAGGTTTTTGCCCTCTCCTGTAAAGTTGCTTTTTGGACAGCAACGACATTTTAAGTGTTATTTTTGCTGCATAAATTCCATATATGGACTGCATGGATCCTTATCAATGATACCATTATACTTCAAACTTTGGTATTTAAAAAAAAAACTCCATTCTGTATGCTGTTTGTCCTCTGTAGAGGACATGTCACCTTATTTTCAATTTAGAAAACCAGCAAAACACATGATGTGGGCAGGGGTGTTTGAACTTGACTCGTAAAATGGTGGTGCATAGCTATACGACAGGTTCCAGTCGAGCAGTATCACCCATGTCAATCCTCTGAGTCCATTTTGAAGGACAGGCTGCCTCGCTGGACTAAATTGGAACATAAAGCTAAGGTGGCACAGTATTCCAACTTAAGGGACATTGCACCAGGCTTGGTGTCAAAGTGCGTGCTCTGCACCTGCGAGAGATCGGCAGAAGTGACAGAGACGCATCAGACGAGCAGAAATTGAGAACAGTGTGTATTTGAGAGAGTGGGAGAGACAGAGTGAGAGACTGGAGAGTAAGAGAGACAGACGGAGAGGTGAAAACAAACAACTGTGCTGTGAGCGGCAGATGTGTAATGTGTGTGTGAGCGCGTGTGAATGCCCGTGTGTCTGATAGAGACGGAGGAGTGTGAGAGCGTTAAGCAAGAGGAACAATGCGTCCCTGCTAGAGAGGAAAAAGCCACTTGTGCTGTAGAGGAGCACACAAGCAGAAGCACAACTCTCTGTAGCATTTATGCATGTACAACACGACACCAGGGCGAGACCCAAAAATATAGGCCGCGTTTCAGCTAGTTGCCAGGGCAATAGTGCAATTATATTCATCACAATGGTAAATGCTAAAATGCTCGAGAAGCACTCCAAGTTATATCTAGCCCATCCTTATCTCTAATCACGCTGAGAATAGGCCTAATGTTATACTTTAAATGGGCAGATTTAATGACCACAGTTAAATTCAGGTCTTTGTGGGCTCATTGTTTTGGGGGGCATGTACTACTCCAGTAGCACCACCAAGCCAGAACAAGCAAGGAGCCAGAGACTGTCCCTGCTGACCACAGTGACCCTCTGCAAGGACATGAATGCGGACATTCAGTCAGCAGTGATGCCCACCATGAGTCATCCTGCTAGTGCCAGCACCATTGGCAGGCAGCTGCACAACACAGGGCTGCATGCACGCAAACCGCTACGATGACTGCCCTTAGCACCAGGTCAGTGTCACCAATGACTGCAGTAGAGGGACTGCCATGGAGTGACTCAGAATGGCAGCGAGTCATCGTCAGTCATGAGTCCTGCTTTTGTCTTGGTGGAGATGACCAATGAATCCGTGTGTGGAGGCACCGTGGTCAGCTGCAAGATGATCAGTTTACTGTCACGCATCCAGAAGACCTGGTGTCACTCCACTTCCACCCCTACCACACAATCTGTGGGATCTGTGTGAGAATGCTCATGCTGCATGGGATGGATTATCACAGGGCACCATTAGGAGTCAATACAACTCCATGATGAGATGTCTGGCATGTTGCATTAGCAAACATGGTGGCCAGATGAGTTACTGAGAGACACTACTTCTATGTGTAGCTTAATAAATATTGTCCATATCAGTCTAAATGTATAATCATTTATTGTTCCTGGTAACCTTTATCTTCCTTCCCAATAGCACTGCAAGCTGCCCCTTCCTTCTGCGTGGAACTATTCATTTGCTGATGAGAGCAATAGATTTCTTCCCTTTTAAAAAGCCATGTGCTTAATTAAAATGCCTTGCAAAAGTATTCAACACATCAGATTCATCTGGGTTATACAACACTAGACAGATCGTTCCAACCACTATTTGTATAGTGAATCTGGTTAATTGATAGAACCACCTTTTGCTGCAATAACAGCCTGAAGTCTGTTGGGTAGGTTTCCACCAGCGTTTGCCTTGGCAGAGATTTCCACCCATTCTTTCTGGCAGACTTGCTGCAGGTTGCTCAGGTTTGTTGATTTGTGGAGCACAGTTTTGCCACAGATTCTCAGTTGGATTAAGATCTAGAAGCTTCCCCTTTTGCTGCTCAACCACTATTGTGTTGCTTTGGCCTTCAGCTTGGGCCCACTGTCCAGCTGAAAGGTTAGCTTTAGTATTTTAGCAGAAGCAGGCTGCCTTGCAGTATCTCCCTATATTTTGCACCGTCCATCTGCCATTCAGTTTTGACACAATGCCCAGTCCCTGCAGAGGAAAAGCATCCCCACTACATTACGCTACCACCCCATACTTCACTGCGGAATGGGCAGTGTTTTAAATATTGGATAGAAAGCTTAATGTTCGTCTCATCTGACTGCAAAAGCATATCCCATATTTTTAGCTGCCCACAGTGATGCCTTTCCCACCTAATCATATTATAGTTTTTTGTAGTGGGGGTGGGTTTGGGTTGGAGTGTGGGCCTAGTGTACAGTAACTCAGTAAGTGTAATGCGTTAGTGTACTGTAAGTAGTGTGTTGGTGTTCAGTAACTCAGTAAGTGTAATGTGTTAGTGTACTGTAAGTAGTGTGTTGGTGTACAGTAACTCAGTAAGTGTAATGCGTTAGTGTACTGTAAGTAGTGTGTTGGTGTTCAGTAACTCAGTAAGTGTAATGTGTTAGTGTACTGTAAGTAGTGTGTTGGTGTACAGTAACTCTGTAAGTGTAATGTGTTAGTGTACTGTAAGTAGCGTGTTGGTGTACAGTAACTCAGTAAGTGTAACGTGTTAGTGTACTGTAAGTAGTGTGTTGGTGTACAGTAACTCAGTAAGTGTAGCGTGTTAGTGTACTGTAAGTAGTGTGTTGGTGTACAGTAACTCAGTAAGTGTAATGTGTTAGTGTACTGTAAGTAGTGTGTTGGTGTACAGTAACTCAGTAAGTGTAGCGTGTTAGTGTACTGTAAGTAGTGTGTTGGTGTACAGTAACTCAGTAAGTGTAATGTGTTAGTGTACTGTAAGTAGTGTGTTGGTGTACAGTAACTCAGTAAGTGTAGCGTGTTAGTGTACTGTAAGTAGTGTGTTGGTGTACATGTTCTTTTCTTGGCTTATGTAAGCATAAAAACGTCCAAATGAAAGAAGTGTGAATCGAGCCCGCCATTCGATGTGCATAGATCTTATTTATTATTTGTATATTTTCTGACACTTCTGTTCTTTCCTCTGTGCTGCTGTAACATTGCAAATTTCCCCACTGTGGGATCAACAGAGGATTATCTTATCTTATTCAGGGTACAGCGGTGGCTATGTTTTGAGCTTGTTTTGACCTGTTAGACATTAGAGTCATAATATATTACACTACCTCTACTTTCCATACTTACCTAAAATACCTAAAATATATACATAAGTTCATTTGAAGGTAAATACTTTAGTACTGTCACTCAAGTGGAGGTCTAAATGAACGTCTGCTTTTACTGGAGGACCAGTTTACCTTGGGTTTCTTTGCTATAACCCAAGTACATGGTTTGTGTACCTTTGTCCACCACTGGTCATTACAACTAGTGAAAACAATAGTGAGTGCAGGGTTGGCTCACACATTAAACCAGCTGGTGTCATGTGTAACTAAATATTTATTTGGTAATGTAACTATACTAAAGAGGAGATCTCGATAGATCTGATGTAGATGCTGAAAATACAGGGGTTGGACAATGAAACTGAAACACCTGGTTTAGTATGGTGTAGGGCATCCTTTTGCGGCCAATTCAGCGTCAGTTCATCTTGGGAATGACATATACTGCGTCCTGCACAGTGGTCAGAGGGATTTTCAGCCATTCTTCTTGCAGGATAGTGGCCAGGTCACTACGTGAAGCTGGTGGAGGTTCGTTCTTCTTGGTGGTATGCTGACACTACCCTGGATACCGTGGCTCTTGATACATCACAAAGACTTGCTGTCTTGGTCACAGATGCGCCAGCAAGACGTGGACCAACAGTGTGTCCTCTTTTGAACTCTGGTATGTCACCCATAATGTTGTGTGCATTGCAGTATTTTGAGCAGAACTGTGCTCTTACCTGCTAACTGAACCTTCACACTCTGCTCTTACTGGTGCAATGTGCAGTTAATGAAGATTGGCCACCAGGCTGGTCCAATTTAGCCATGAGACCTCCCACACTAAAATGACAGGTGTTTCAGTTTCATTGTCCAACCCCTGTAACTCTGTTGTGTGCTGTATATAATAGTGTAGGCTTATGCATATTCCATTCTTTAATATGGTGTGCTGTTGTTGTACTTGTTGACCAACATATGCAGTAAAGGTAAGCTAATAGATTAAGCACTTAAAGACTTTATTACAAAATTAGTTTTTATGACGCTTAATAAAATACTTGGCGGTTCTCTACGTGCTCTATAACTGGGCCCTGGCATGAAAAAGCTGGTGTAGATGTTCAGTTGTGTGTACAGACATCAGCTCGGACATCAGGATCTTGTCCCAGGTATGTGGTAAAGGTACTGTCATTCAGCTGCTTCCAGACATGTCCTTAACTCAAAACCGGCACAGGTCTTGTGACCTACCCGGACCTGAACTAGATCAACCGAGCTCAGAAGGCAAGTTTTCAGCAGAAAAAAAAATTGCTGTTTCGTTTCAGGGCTCTTTAATGTTAGATAAAGGATTACCTGGGACCCATTAGAGTGGAGAAGCGGCTGAGCTTGAGCTACAGACGCTCGGCGCTTTTTGAAGCTGTGCTGAAAAAATAAGCAGTAGGTGCGCAGAAAGGTTTTGATGTTCTTCCCATAATATGGTTCCCTACTTTGCGCAGAGCTCTTTTTGTCAGGCTATGTTCTCTTCTCCACTTCAGCACTTTATAGCTGCAGGTTCATTTTCTGCTGGTGCTGTTACATCTCCTCCGTCGGCTCATTCAAATTCAGCACGAATGTGTTTTTAGCACCGTGCTTCAGAGCGTGAGTGCTTGTGGTTAAAAAGGAATAGTTTGGCGAGCACAGAGCTCCTCTGGCCTCTGATGTAGTTGATTGGCTATGATGTGCTTGTATCTAAAGTTTGCTTCGCTGGTTTAGCAGCTGGAGCTAAACTGTGATGGAAAGTTCGACCTCACTAGTTACTAGTCACTAATCAGGCTTGCCTAAAACCTTAAATAGTTAAATAGACATGACTTGCTTAGGTCATCCTTGCCCGGACTTGTGCTCAGACAGTTTGAGGGGAAGATGAATAAGAGTAATTTGAACTTGAATTAATCTGCACCTTATCGCCCACACACTTATCCATGTGAGGCGGTTAACATGTTTCAGAGTAACCCAAACACTTAAGTGTTTTTCCGAAGGAAGCCCAAAAATAATGCCCCACCAAGAATTCAGGCCCCATTTCCTGGTGCAGAAGGCTGTAATGTTATGCACCATGCTATCTAACTAGGACCAAATGAGTTTAAAGGAGCTCCACACACACACACGTACTCCCTGTTTTTACGATAACTAACACGTAGCAAGGTATTAACACACATTCCTGCTCAACATTTAGTTTAATGTTGATCAGAAGAACCACACATGCCATATAAGATGCTGGTGATGGTGCAGTTTTGGTCGGATTTTCCCATGGTGGTGCACATATCCACATGAATGAAAGGCAATTCATGAAAAGTGTTCCAGGAGCTTTGTTGAAATGTTTTAGTAAAAGGGCTTTATTAAAAAGGTTATTATTAACGGCATTAATACAGTCTAAGGAGGCCAAAGAGGGCCACCACCACCACTAACACCTGGCAGAAACCTAGTTAGACTCATATGCATAGTCAGTAAAGTAATTACATCCAGTAAAGACATTTTTCTTACAAAATTAGAAAATTAAAACTTGATTGGTTGGTTTCTCGATCAGTTCTTGATACCAGGCCTTCAATCTGAGGAGAGAGAGCCACCTCCACTGTTTCCAGTTCTAACAACTGACAGAAACCTGGTTAGACTCATGTATAGTCAGTGAAGTATCTAGAACCTCCAGTAATGAAAGCTTCCTGCAATATTGAAACGTCATTGGTTGATTCCTCTGTTAGTTTGATGGCGACAGGCCTTCAGTTAAGCTCCTGTAGTCCTAACCAATGGGAGACTTCAAAATCCTGAACAGACAGTTTTTCTGTTGGCTGCTTGAGAATTTAACCCTTTTGTTTGCAGCCAAAACTTAAAATTATATACAATATACAATACTACAATACATGCAGAGTTTAAATAGAAGTATAACTCTATTGAATAAAAATGAACTAAAAATTACAGCCAGGATCCAGATTAGGATCCAGAAATCATTAGACCCTCTGGCTTATAGGCTCCTGAGAGCTTCCCTCGGATGGTATGCCCATATGCTATGCATAACAGCAGTAGCAGCTAAAAGCTAAGCTCCATTAATACTAAATATCAGTATCAGGGTCAACAATATGGAAACTGTGAGATTTCTCAACAGTTCAACTCAAAGCATGTTTTAGCTGATTGACTGCATATGGCATAAGAGGGAAATTGTGTAAAGCTGGTACTTTGCTAAACTGCTCCCAGGACTGACGAGACGAGTAGGCAAAACAAGTTAACCGGTATTTGCATATATCATTATTCAGTTGCAGAAGTAGGTCTTGCTGCTACATGACCTCCCTCCCTCTCTCTCTCTCTCTCTCTCTCTCTCTCTCTCTCTCTCTCTCTCTCTCTCTCTCTCTCTCTCTCTCTCTCTCTCTCTCTCTCTCTCTCTCTCTCTCTTTCTCTCTCTGTCCCCGTCTCTCTCTCTATCTGTGTCTGTGTCTCTGTCTCGCTCTCCCTCTCTCTCTCTCTCTGTCTGTCTCTCTGTCTTTCTGTGTCTCTCTCTCTATCTCTCTCTCTCTCTCTGTCTGTCTGTCTCTCTGTGTCTCTCTCTCTCTCTCTCTCTGTCTGTCTCTCTGTGTCTCTCTCTATCTCTCTCTCTCTCTCTCTCTCTCTCTCTCTCTCTCTCTCTCTCTCTCTCTCTCTCTGTCTCTCTCTCTCTCTCTCTCTCGCTCTCGCTCTCGCTCTCTCTCTCTGTCTCTCTCTCGCTCTCTCGCTCTCGCTCTCTCTCTCTCTCTTTCTTTCTCTCTCTCCCTCACTCTCTCTCTGTCAGTCTGTCTCTCTGTCTTTCTGTGTCTCTCACAATCTCCCTCACTCACTCAGGCACACCCCCACAGCTCCACGCCCCTTACAAGCTGGTCTGTCCAGTACCGATTATGTAATTTCTCCTTACTTGTCCCTCTACAGCATCAGATAGCTTGCACATTCAGCATGGAGTATACTGCCACTTAGTGGTCACTTAGCTCGCTGTGTTCTTATGGCATGAAAACACCTCAAGATGTCTTGCATATAAATACTGCTGCATGCTTGTTCTCTTTTACCAGTAGACTCTCGAGGTCATGCTACATGTTGTATTCTGTTGTGTGCCTCAATAAGGAATCTGAGTCTTATGTGCCCTTTTTCTTTGGGAAACAGCGTTCTTATGAACGACCCCATCGCAGCTTGTCAGGAGCACAACAAAGCCAAGGGAAATGTCCATCATTTCAAAGAGACCACCCTGCATTTATTTAAGTCTTAGAAGTTGGTTGCATTTTCTGATCTTTCTCATTGGTCTGGACTCTGAGGTGGTCAGTTCATTGTTCTGAGAACACCAGCAGTTATTAATCTACGGCAAAATCTTTCTGCTACTCTTCAGCTGATAGTTTCCTTTTCTCAGTAATGGCTTTTTGACAGTTACGGGTACTTTCATAGTCATGGCGGTGAGTTCTCACAGTGAAAGAATGAGCAAAACACCTGTGGAAATCTTCAGAATGGAAGTAACAGTGAAGCCCGAGTGGATAAAAGCTTTAAGTGCTGTATAAATTGATGGAGAACGTTTTGGTGGTCTACCAGATCTGGCACAGTTGTTTGTACTTACCTTGGCTTGGTCTCATATCTAATGCAGGGTGGTATATTTACTCTCTCACAAGAATACATGTGGGGCACAATGTATGAGCTTTGCAGCATCACCACTGACAGTGCCAATAATGTATCCGATCCCCTAAACAGTTCAGGACCGGAGACTAGTCTGGATGCTACAGGTGAATAACAGGGCCTGAATCATTGGCTCCATTAGCATAGCCAATCCTTCTGGGTACACTTTACTTGGCTTATGCAATAACCGCTCAACTTGTGTCTTAATTCCCAAGCTTTTAGTCATGGAATTTGCCTACCTAATCGTGTGTGTTCCTTCTTCCCTCCCTTCTCCTCCTCTGTCTATCTCTCTCTGTCTCTCTCTGCAGGTCAGACGTCTCCTGTGAAGTCTCTGAAACCTGTAAGTTCTACTAAAAGCTTTTAATTATGCAGTCTTAAAGAATTAACACAGGCGTCCTTGGGGGGACGTTAGGGCGTAGGGGGAGGGGTTGTTGATGATGTCAGGCATGCGTTTAATGATTTGGGTAATAAATAATAAACTGGCAGTGCTTCGGCATGGCCTGGAGGATTCCAGTGAAGCGATCACAAGCTAGTGCTGCATTATTCACTGCCTCTGCGCACAAGCGCCTCCTCTGACTCCTTTAGCGCCGGCCAAATGCGCTAAACGGGCTCCAGACAAACATCAACAGCTCCAGTTAGCACTGATGCTGTTGCGGTTCCTAGAAGGCTGATAGAAATACTAATTTGTGCAATCTTCCTCTTGACCCAAAAGTAATACATCAGCCAAAACGTGTTTAGGGTGTGACGTTTGCAGTTTTGCGGAGCTAAGAGGCTATAGATCTCCTTAGGTAATAAAAATGATGCTGCAAGTACTATTTACTGCCATCTTAAGGCCTGATTCCCCAGCCTTTTCTGTAGGTCTGGATGATATAGTGGTTGGTGTAGCTCAGCGGATAACACCACTACCAGTCAAATAGCAACCACCACACGTGGGAGACTGGGGTTCGAATCCCGGGCTGACTGACTAGGCTGTGCTACACCAATAAGAGTCCTTGGGCAAGACTCCTAACACTACATTGGCCTACCTGTAATATGATTTAACCCTGTAAGTCGCTCTGGATAAGAGCGTCAGCTAAATATCATAAATGTAAATGTAAATATTGGGGGAAAAACCGACACTGCAATATATATATATATATTGCGATATAAAAACAAATTCAAGGGTTTGTTACCAGATGACTTAACATTAAAACCATTAAACACTGTAAAATGATTGGGGGTTAAAACTAAAATAATAAAAAAGCTGAGAAAAGACTTTTAGGCACTTTTGTGAATGTGAAACATCTTTTCTTCAAATTTAATGCTCTTTAATAGTCAGTTAATGGCACCAAACACAGTAGTAGTAGGTGAGCGCTATGACTAGTCTCCTCTGTCTATCTAAGATGCCTTAAATCAGAGTCAGTGATGCAAGTTTTTCTTTTATATCCAGCAGCAAAAAAAAAAATAGTAGCATGATGTGTTTCATATAATCGGTCTTACTTAACATTGCACGTCCTGCGATGTGAGTATTGCCCATATGCACACTACGATGACGATGTTGATATGATGTATTGTGCAGCCATACTTCCCTGTAGTTTGGTATGTATATCAGGATCAGATTAAGGACTGGCTTCCAACATAATACTATTGTACCAGCTGAATTGCTTACGTACCACAGACTATTAAACAGTTCAATACCAGAACTGTATATGACTCCACTATGAAGTCACGTAAAGTGATAAATCCAGAGAAGTGCTGATCAGATCTTTATACATACATAAATACAATATTACAGTATTGCTCATCACCTTAATAGCATTATTGATCCCTTAAAACATGAACAATGGATATTCTTCCTGTATCATAAGTATTTCAGCTGACACTGAGTTAGTTACTATTGTCTAAAGTAATGGCAGTTGTATTGAAAACCTTGGTAGGGTATATTTTGTACATGACACATTAAGGCAGACAAAAAGCCCAATTTTGCTTCAATAATAATTTAATATAAAAATCTTTACAGTTCTGTTATTGTATTGTCATTCTTAATTTTTTATTAAAGGGTCACACACTGTCCCTTACCAGTTAAACTTGCCTATGTCCAACAATACAGGCAATTTGGAGCTTCATTAAAATCAGCACTGTAAATCTATATGCTGATCAGTTTTACTACGGCCCACAATAACACACACATAAGACATTTGGCGTGTGGTGGATTTTGCAGTACCAAGCAGCCGGCGGAGCTTAACAGGAGAGTGTTAAGACGTCTGGGTGCAGGCTTTGATCAGTCAGATTAATTACGTTATTGAAGTGGCCGTGAGCACTTGATAAGGAGCGCTGGAAGATTATTGTGTAGCTTGACTGTGTGATGGCATGTTGATATAATTGCTAAGCCTTTACTGAGATGCTGAAACATGAGGGCTGTGCGTGTGTATGTGTGTGTTAGTGTGCCACAGCCATGCCCATTACCCAGAAGCACGAGATGCCCACAAACACGGTCAGCTCAGAAAGCCCGAGTCAGTCGGAGCCGATACCCCAGTCTCTCCCCTTCCCTCCAAACGTGGTGCGATCCAGCTCACCCAAACTGGACCCGTCGGAGCTCTACCTCAAGTCCAAGGCCATCCTGGAGAGCAAACGTGAGTTACACTAACCACCACTTCATGTTCCATAGATGTAACCTGATGTTCAAAAACATGAAATGAAACAAAATGGTGTATATATGTTTATAACGATTTTGGAAATAATGAAGGATCCAAAAATGTATATATATTTACTGTTTTACACAATGTATTGTGTGTATATATATAAAACATTGTGTACAAACATTAACATTGTCATGGAAGTGGTTGATGTTAATATGATATAGTACTTGATGTTAATAATACCTACTAACCCTGATGCCTTTACGGTCTACTCTCCAGCGGCCAACACCAAGGAGCTGGATGTGTTCATTAAGAGGAATCAGGAGTCGGGCTTTGGCTTTAGAGTGCTAGGAGGGGAAGGCCCAGATCAGCCTGTGAGTGCTAAATATGTGGAATAAATACACTTAGTAATCTTTGAGTGCTTCCAGCAAATACTGGTTATATTTAGAGAATAACAAAAACAACTTTTTGTGCGTAGTAGGCTCCATCTCACACCAGAGCAATGAACAAATTCCAGTCTTTCATTGAACTTAATGTAGTTATTATATTATATTATATTATATTATATTATATTATATTATATTATATTACAGCACATTAGATTAAATTCAACTTTTTCTTAAACTACATTTACTCATTTATAGAGGTAATTAATTTTTCATGACATTTTTGCTCATGGGTGCCAATAATTTTGCAGCTGACTGTCATGTTAATAACCATTAGACGTTGTAGGTGTTGCCAAAAGCAATAAAGTAATTGTCACTCATTGAAAACGTTAGAGTGTAGATTTTCAACTTTCAGTTGCTTCATTAGAAGAAACCATTTTGCTGTGATTTGAATTGGATTGAAAGTCATTGTTATTGCAGGGGAAAAACCATCAGTGCTTTTCTAGGTGTTGGATTTTGATAGATGTTAATTGATTAAATTAATCGTCATTGACTGATTACATTAAAATAATGCCTACAGTGTTACCAGACATACTAGACCTCTGAAGCCTTCATGTAAATACAGACTACATAATATTATAAAGCAACATTTCCCCCTCAGGTGTACATTGGTGCTATCGTGCCTCTGGGAGCGGCGGAGAAGGACGGGCGATTGCGGGCGGGTGATGAGCTCATGTGCATTGACGGCGTTCCTGTCAAAGGGAAGTCGCACAAGCAGGTGCTGGAGTTGATGACAAACGCCGCCCGCAATGGACAGGTCATGCTGACCGTGCGAAGGAAACTGGCCTACACAGGTAATGACACGTGACTGGTGGGTGGAATCCTAGTGGTACATTGCAGTACACACACACACATTACATATACACACTTCCTGAGTTCCTGTACACTAACACACTACTTACAGTACACTAACACATTACACTTACTGAGTTCCTGTACACCAACACACTACTTACAGTACACTAACACATTACACTTACTGAGCTACTGTACACCAACACGCTACTTACAGCACACTAACGCCTTACACTTACTGAGTTACTGTACACCAACACACTACTTACAGTACACCAACGCATTACACTTACTGAGTTACTGTACACCGACACGCTACTTACAGTACACTAACACATTACACTTACAGAGTTACTGTACACCGACACACTACTTACAGTACACTAACACATTACACTTACTGAGTTACTGTACACCAACACGCTACTTACAGCACACTAACACATTACGCTTACTGAGTTACTGTACACCAACACACTACTTACAGTACACTAACACATTACACTTACTGAGTTACTGTACACCAACACACTACTTACAGTACACTAACGCATTACACTTACTGAGTTACTGTACACAACACACTACTTACAGCACACTAACACATTACACTTACTGAGTTACTGTACACCAACACACTACTTACAGCACACTAACACATTACACTTACTGAGTTACTGTACACCAACACACTACTTACAGCACACTAACACATTACACTTACTGAGTTACTGTACACCAACACACTACTTACAGCACACTAAACACATTACAACTACTGAGTTACTGTACACCAACACACACTACTTACAGTACACTAACACATCACACTTACTGAGTTACTGTACACCAACACACTACTTACAGTACACCAACACATTACACTTACTGAGTTACTGTACACCAACACACTACTTACAGCACACTAACACAGTACACTTACGGAGTCACTGTCCACCAACACATTACACTTCCTGTAATTACAGTTACTACTGTACATATGCATGCTAATTTGGTGCTTGCTACGTTATTGCTGGAGAATCTGCAGAAGCTAATATATTCATTTTCATAAAATTAGATTACTCTAAATTAGCATTAGTATAATTAATATGCAGATTTACATACTGTGTCTCTAAAAAACAGGAGTCTGATGCATTCACTGTTGGCTAGTTAGTTACAGCATCCTGTGCTGAGCGTTAATGAAGGTGTAGGTTCGTAAAAACAGTGAATGACTGGCTGAATTCACTTGGCAAATATTTTTGTCAGACGGCTACAAACACTTCAAGTGCAGTCTTTAATAAAACTATTAGATTAGAGCCTATGAAGGAAAGAAGATCATGATAAAGACTCCTTGTCCAGTATGTAAGGATGGGTCCTGTGGTTGTGTCGATGGAAAGGTTGTACTGTAGGTATGGTGTTGTAATATAAAGACTGCACAGAGGGTGAACATTTGGAAACAGATATGATCTCTGTTGTAGCTAAACGGTCTTAGCGTTTTGATGCTTTTGGGAAATGAGGTTCGGATGTCCAGAAAAAGCTTCATGAGCCAGAAGCACTCTCTGTGGTGTGAGTTGGAAGTGAAGATGGCTCATAAATAAATAACCCTGGAATGGCATATCAGATTTTACAGCCCAGTGCTCTCCATCAGAGTCAATATCATGTGTTGACAAAACAGACTTGATAGCACAGAGGCGCTGTAAAAGGCGCTGTAAAAGAGAAAAGGCTTTTTATAGAAGAGGAATTGTTTACCGCATGTACCACAGGTACTTCCAAAGCCTGAACCGGTTTAATGGCTGGAATTACTCTATTCAGCTAGGAGTTAGGAGAGACGTAAGACCAGCTTTGATAATAGACCTTGTTTTTATGGAGTATGTGAAAAGATATGTGAGCCTTGGATTATAAATGCAGTTCTCTTTAAAATATGCAAACCTGTAGCTTTCTTTTTATATTGACCCTGTAACATTTGAACATAGAGACGGCATGACCGAAAACCTGAGAATTTGGTAAAACCAGCAGTGGCCTGATAATTTCACCAAGCAAAAAGTTAGTCCCCTGTGACTGAAATGTGCCTGATACCATGTAATGCATCCAGGAGCACGAATAACAGCTGTGATTGGATTTGGCATGGACTGGACAAGTTTCTAGATGTAGGCCACATAAGTGTTCAGATACTCTTACATTAAAGAATTGTGCGGTTTGGCCAGATTTGGTGGATGTTCTCCTTGGAGTTACCCCTCAAGTTTCCTGTAGACTGGGATCTTTACCACTGCTGGTAGACTCATATGTCCATACACTTCCATACACCTTCAGCTACATCCTTCACACTATGGTTTTTGGCACGCCCAAATGCGCCCATTCCCTGCACTGTAGCACTTCTTCTCAATCTATGAATCCCGTCATACCATTGTCCTCATGCAGTGCCATCTGCAGGAGCCTGAAGTTACTACCACCTTAAACACACAAGGTGACTCGTTTTTTTGTCTGGTGAGCTCATGTGTATATAATTAAATGCTTTAAAAATAGATGAATAGTCATTCAGAGTGGTCTAACATCATCATCATCATCATCATCATCATCAATGGTTTTAGTCAGAATTGGTCTCAGAAAGGAGCCAGGGGTCTGTGATTAATGCCTCCAAAAGCTCCCTCAACAAGAAATGGGAAGGTTATGAGAAGGTTTTGGTTCTAAATGCTCATTAGAATCTCACATTACTAATCCCTACTAATTAGTCTAAACTTGTTTTGTCATTAAGTTCAGGACTCTGACTTAGACTGTGATGTGTGTCCTCTATCAGATGGAAGAGAGGATGACAGCGGCCCATCCCACATTGCTCCTGCCCAGGTGAATGGCTCTCCCAAGCCTCCGCACATTGAGGTGCCCAGTCCTTCCCAGCCGGAGCCGTACGACATCACGCTGCAGCGCAAAGACAACGAAGGCTTCGGCTTTGTCATCCTCACATCCAAGAACAAACCACCACCAGGAGGTGAGAGATATGCAGAGGCTTAAAGCAACAGCTCAGTCTTGCCCAATTTACTTTACTCTTAAACCTTACTCTGCAGTCCATCAACCAAGACTATTCTTTTGAGTTCACCTGCACAGTGAGGCTAATGTCACTAACATGCAATAAAGAATATATCCAATCATTAGCATTGTGTAGTCTGCATAACCACATCGAGTAAGGAATCGCAAATAGACTCGCTTGTGTTGTTTCTGTTTACTCAGTGCGGACTAACATTCACTAGCCTTATATGTACAAACCCAATTTGTACAGACCCCAGAAAAGGGTGGGACAGTATTTGGAATACATTTAAACATGGGGAAAATTTGTATACACACACACAAACACACACACACATACATACACACACACACACATACACACACACACACACACACACACACACACACACACACACATACACACACACACACACACATACATACACGCACACACATACACACACACACATACATACACACATACATACACACATACACACACAAACACACTCACACACACATACACACACACACACACACACACGCATACACACACACAAACACACACTCACAAACACACACACACACACACTCACAAACACACACACACATACACACACACGCACGCACGCACAAACACACACACACACACGCGCACAAACACACACACACACGCACGCACAAACACACACACACACACGCGCACAAACACACACACACACACACGCACAAACACACACACACACACATACACATACACACACACACAAACACACACACACACACACGCACGCACAAACACACACACACGCGCGCACAAACACACACACACACACGCACAAACACACACACACACACACATACACATACACACACACACAAACACACACATACACACACGCACACAAACACACACACACACGCACAAACACACACACACACACACACGCACAAACACACACACACACACGCACACACACAAACACGCACACACACACACACACACGCACACAAACACACACACAAACACACACATACACACACGCACACAAACACACACGCACACAAACACACACACATACACACAAACACACACACATACACACACATATACACACAAACACACACACATACACAAACACACACACACATACACACACTGACAAACACACACTTTGGCCACCTAGGAACACCTCCATTTTATCAGCTCTGTTTATCACATAGATGCACCATGTACGTTCTACAGACTCACAGGACTTCAGACTGTAGTCCGTCCTTTTCTCTGTATACCTTGTTATCTCTTTTCAGGATCATTTTCCTAACTGTCACCAACTTTTCAGGAATCGGGTTTGAATAGCTACAGTCTTTCAGTGTCTGTAATTTAACACAGTCTTTGTAGCCATGAATAAATGCATTCCTCAGGGGGAGAGACCCAGGTTACACACATCATTCAGCTGTTCTCTGAGGCACAGTCTAGCTTAGCAGCATAAAGATTACGCTAATGAAGACAGCAGGGATAGGGAAGCCCATCTGGGCCCAAAGATGGTTATCATTAGCCCAGAATAAACCAGCAGCAAAGACATTTGTATGTAGAATTACAAAGCAAAGTGGCATTTGAAAATCCTACTTAAGTAGTCACTGAGGAAGATTCCCTGGTGGCATTGCAGTTTGCATTAGCAAGTTTAAATTTTTATTGTAGGTAACCAGGAATTTAGAACCAGATCTAGTTTTTTTTTGTTAGTGCTTACATTAGTAATGCTTTATCTGCCATTCACGGCCCACTCTATGAACTGCAAGTTTCATTCCTGTTGTTTGGTTCCTTCCGGCTACAACTATGTAACCAACCCTATTTCAATGATGAGTGTATATATACAATTGAAATATGTTTATTCTTCTATTGGGTGAATGGGTGGCATTAGGGGACCTACCTGATCAGTGAAATCACAGGCACACTTTGGACACAGGTCCTGGTCCAGGGCATCATCTTAACTTAACATGCCTGATACAGCTCAAGGGGGCTTGGACCCGGTTTTCCCCCACCCCACCCCCCTCAAATGTCTGTACATTAACTTTTTGTTTTTCTTTTCTTTTCTATAACAAATTGATTATCTGTGAAGCTGCTTTGAGACAACATTGGTTGTAAAAAGCACTATACAAATAAACATTGATTGATATTGTTGTTCCTGGACGCTAGAGGGCTCTTTCACACAAATTCAAACTGAATGGGTTTCCGTATATTTTTGAGTAACTTTAACTCCAGTTCCCGTGTGATGGGAACTCATTCAACACACTGAGAAGCATCATACAAGAAATAGCTGATGTTATAAAGTCAGACTATGCCTGTAAATATGATTAGTCTTTGGTATAGCTTTGTAAACATACTGGTTCAGTCCAGTTTCTTAGACCAACTAGGAACTTTTGACTCACTCTGTCTGTATTCATCTCCTTCTCCAGTAATCCCTCATAAGATTGGACGGATCATAGAAGGGAGTCCTACTGACCGCTGTGGCAAACTCAAGGTGGGCGACCGCATCTCAGCAGTCAATGGCCAGTCCATAGTGGACTTGTCCCACAACGACATAGTGCAACTCATCAAACAAGCCGGCAACACTGTCACTCTCACAGTGCTGCCCGAGGAGGGTGAGTCAGGAATTCCGTCATTGATTTCCAGTTGCACACTTCTCACGGGAAGCTTTACCAGCTCAAAGTCCATATTACTTTTTATTCCTGTGCTAAAGAAGCAATCGGTAAAGTTCAGACTGGAGTTCTGAAACTGCGAGAGTGGTGTGTGTATTTTTTGCGCACCCCACTGACCACCCTATTTATTTTTCAGAGCACAGCGGACCTCCGTCAGGCACTAGCTCAGCCAAGCAGAGCCCAGCCTCTCAGCACAAAGCAGTGGGCCAGCAGGCTGCCAGTCGGGATGACAGGTACATCCTCGATCCCAAACAGTGCACTCAATCACACAGCATGCACACAAATACGCTTTTGCCTGGCTTTCCACATAACTGCCAGCTAAGGCTCCACTGTCTGTTAAGCTTGCAAACTCAACATCAGGGCTGGCTCTAGCCTTTTGAAAGGTGGGGGAGTCAGGGTTTTTAGGAGCTTCTCCATCTTGCAAACTGAACTTTACTTGGTTTACTTCCTACATGGTTTCTTTTTCTGTCTTTGGTAATTAAGAAACTTGTTTCATGCAGGTATTGAAATCAGGTTATATTGTGCATGAGGACTAATCACAGCCTAAAAGTCTAAACCTAGATTAACAGAGGCGGTTTAAAAGTTGTGCCATGAGTAACTGTGTGAGTCCATCTTCTCCTTTTCTGTTTTGGCTCTTGATCTGAGACATGATTAACTCTCACTTGAGCAAGGAATAATGGTACAGCCATATCGCAGAAGTTAATTGGCCCCTTGGTGTCTGCAGGTTCCCACGACATTCCATATTTTCCACTACGTAACAGGATTTTGTGTTCCGGCTCTAATGTATTATATATTCCAAGTGTTATGAGTTAATCAAAAACTTCCTTTTATTTATTTCACACGTTACTCAGTAATGTGTAAGATATTAACACAGTGCATAACATATGTATTGTACTGTTATATTATAGATTACTATAAGAACATTGTGCTACAACATTAGACACATTTGCTACATAATTGTGACATATTTTTCAATAACAGCTTTTATATTTTTTGAACATCAGAAGCCACAGATGTAGCAAGATGTGTCTTAATGCCGCTTAAATTAAATGTAGCTCTGTATCCACGTGCATTGCTATTATTTTGTAGCAGTGCTGTTATATACTAGTGTACATGTTTTACTTGAATGATACTCACCCGCACCAAGCCACGTCTGATGGACGAAGACTGTTCGGCACATAAGGCTCAGTTACAAACAAATGGCCAGCTTTATGACCGTGTTTCAGGAACTCGGGAGATGTTTCTGGCAAGCGCATGCTATGCTTTACGACAGCTCAATTTGCTTTGTATCCTGTCTTTCTTCCAGCAAATAATGGTTAGCCCAAGCGTAAGGCCATAAAATGGAGAAGTTACGGATGGGTACCTTAGAATCAAGTCAGGCTTATATTAGACAGGTGCTCAGAAGTAAACAACATACTGAATACAGTGTGGTCTCCTCTCATTATTTAACACCAGAGTAAGAGTTGTTCACAAAATGTTCACAGAAATATAATCTTTTACCAAGTAGAGCTATTAGAATCCACCCTGCTTCACTGACTGACACATGAACTAAAACAGACATTTCACAAATGACCTTTTAAGACACACATAGCTATTCACTTTATTTACTAAACCGAAGAATAGCGAAGCTATGGAATAGTGCTGTGACTGAAAAACATATTGTATTATTCAGAGTGGCCCCCTTTTGCTTTTAGACAGCTTTGCACATTCTTGGCATTCTCTCAAGAAGCTTCATGAGGAGCCACCTGGGATGCTTTTCCAACAGACTCAAAGACGCAAGACCATACTGGCTGCAGAAAAAATTACCCGCTGTGGGAACGTCTTGGAAAAGCGTCCCATAAAGCTGCTTAACAGAATGCCAAATGTGTCTTGTGAATCCAAAAAAGTGCGGAAATACATCTATACATATGCATAAACTTCACTGTTTGTCTTTAAAACAACTTTTGACCCAGCCTGTAGAACAGTGTGGAGAGTCCAAACCGTTTAAACTTATAAACCTAATATCCATGTAAACAGCAGCTCTTGTATGAGGGTGTAGTTTTGGTTTATATGTCCTGCAGCTTGTTAGTGCAAGGCCAGAAGAGGTTCAGATGTGCTGTTTTGGGTTGCAGAGCTGTGCACATACATGCTCCATTACCGCAGCTCCTGCTGGATTATGGGTGGACACTGTGGGTGTTGTTGCTCGTATCATTGGGCTCTTGATCTTCCTCTTTAAAGCAGATTACCTGGCTCAGTTCATTAAGCCATTACACTGGCCATAATGCTTGCCAAGTTCTCAGCTGGCCTGTTTGCCTCTCGTTCCTTACATCTTCCCACTCCTAATCAAAAGTTATAAAAACTATTGTTATAAAATGTGCAATATAGTAAACATTAATCAAACCGTTTAAAGAGGACTGGTAGTGTGCATATGGCAATAAATGACATACTCTGAGGCCCAGCTCAGTGGCAGCTCACCGTCCGAGCATCACTTTTACTTAAGCTCAACAAAGCACTGAGCTCGGCGGGGTACGGGCGGCGAGAGACCCTCCGTGCCTTTGTAGGAATTACAGCTTTTAACCTGTACTCTGTATCCTCAGGAAGGAAGAAGAGGCTCTCGAACGCTTAAGATAATTTCACGCTATGGAGTGAAGTGAGAAGCCTGAGCCTTAGGTGCCGGCACCTGGTTTCTATGGTGATTGTCTCTGTGGCTTTTTTAGGAACGGCCTGGAGACAGACGAACGGAAAGAGGGTGTGGCCTGGGCTGACTACAGATCCCTCCCCAAGAGTGAGATGGGCACTTTGATCACCTCGGGTACCAAACAGGTAAGACCTGTGTTACGTTCACATTTGCAAGCATTGTTCCTCCACTTGTAGCTCCGCCCAGATTTGACCGTCTTTGTTTGCGAGTGAATTACAGTGCTGGAGAGATTATTTAAAGTTGAATAGTGACTCATAGAGTTTCTGTCATTAACGTAAGATCTCGTGCATCATTCAAATCAAATCAAATTAAATCACGTTAATTGTCACATCAGATTTACACAGGTGTGAACACACACTTTAAACAAAAAGCATACACAATGCTAAACATCAGAATAGCACAGTTCATCCAAATGTACAGTTTTAAATAACAGTTATGACTAAAAGTTATGACTACAAGTTATGATATATACAGATGTACACATTTACCTTCATGGTAGTTAAGGTTAATCATATTACAGGTGGGCAAATGTAGTGTTAGGAGTCTGGCCCAAGGACTCATATTGGTGTAGCACAGCATAGTAACCCAGGCTGGGATTCAAACCCCAGTCTTCTACATTTGGTGGTGACTCCTTGGCTCCATTCATTATAACATATAAACATTCACTGTAGCACAAACAACAGAAAATGAAAGTTAGCTGAAGCTGAAACTTCCAAACCTCTTTCCGATCTGTTTATGGCCACATGGGTTCATATCCCATGCATCCAAGACCAAGTAATTCAGTTCTGACTTGGAAAGATCGCACTGTGTTCACTCAGCTCTGTAATGATCACAATTAGGCAAAAAAGACAGAATTTTGCCAACTCCATAATTATCACACATCACAGATCAGATCACAGTCAGTCTTTTACATGAATGCCCTACCTTCCTGCTCTGACAGTAGGGAATTGGTAAAGCCAGAATAATAGTCCTGTCTCCTGTCTGTTCCTGAATAATAAAAATAATCTTTAGCTGCTATCCTGTAATGAAGTAGCACTAAATTGTGAGGCAGTGAACTGGGGGGAACACTGCTTACCTGAGGCGGGTTTAGGTAAAGCCAAGTCCCACTGCCTGCACCCATCTGTTTGACCTGGGGCCAGGATTCGGTCTCTCGCTTTTAGTTTGGACGTGGTGTTCTGTAACTTTGACAGCTGTGCAACAGCAAATGCAGATAAAGTGTTTGGGCTCTTTGCCTTGGCTTTTTCAAGCAGAAGCAGATGGATAAGCTCACAGGTGATTTAAGGTTTCAGAATAACAATATTGAGCTTTTTTTTTTCATCCTTATGTTTTAAAGGATCTCTTCCTAGTAAGACTCTCCTTTGAGAGTACTGGAGTGGTCATATGGAAGGGGACTTTCTGTTGCTCTGTGTCTTTGTCTGACCATGTGTTTGTATGCCTGCGGCAGGGCTGTTTCCTGGTGGAGTTGGAGAGAGGCCCGCGAGGTTTTGGCTTCAGTCTGAGGGGAGGAAAAGAGTACAACATGGGTCTGTTCATCCTGAGACTGGCTGAGGATGGCCCTGCACTGAAAGATGGCAGAATCCATGTGAGTTATGACCCAGTTCTCCAGGTAGTATAGCATAATGAATGACGAGAATAATAACAGTCTAGTTGTGTAGTATAATAGTAGTATTGTAATATAGTACAGTATGATAGTGTGGTATTATAGTATAACACAAATATAGAATAATATTAGTGTAGTAGTATACTATATAATAATAATAATAATAGTATAGTTGTATAGTGCAGTAGTATAGTAAAATAGTAGTATCGAATAAAGCATGACAAATTGTCCTATTATGATATCAGTGTCAGCATTTTTGCTGCATTGTTAAAACCTTTATTTCTTGTTATTAATTAATAAGCTCACCCGAACCAAAAATAAGTCGCCTTGCCTGTTTAAGGTGGTGGTTACTTTTGGCTCCTGCAGATTGCACTGGATGATGGGGCTATAAATGCCTGTGGGTTTCACATATGGAAAATGGCTCCAAAGCAGATGGTAATGTTTGGCTAAAAGAAAGGATAGCTTTTGGGAGTGCCAAGGACCATAGTGTGAAGGAAGTAGCTGAATTTGCAGGTGTATGGAAGAGTGCTGTCATACGGGCCTCCGAGCAGTGGCTAAAATCCCAGTCTACAGGAAACTCTCCTCAGACTTGTACCAGGGAAGGCATTCACCAAATCTGGCCCAACTGTGCAATTCTTTGATGCAAGCGTAGCTGAACACTGATGTGGCCTACATTCAAAAACTCAAATCTCAGCTGTCATTCATGCTTGTGGAGGTATTACATGCTATTGGGTACATTTGAGTGTATTGCATATTATTTTACCACATATATTCATAGACGTTCTATTCAGCCTTTTACAGTCGCATTTCTTTAAAACACCAATAATCATAACACTGTGATCATACTTATCATGATTACTCAATTTAAACTGTGGTTATGAAGAGTTATTGTAGGGGGCAGAATGCCTGTGATGGAGCAGGACAGCACTTTGAGTTTGATGGCGTTTATAGCAGCATTGGCTATTATAGAAATACCTCTAACAGTTTGTTTGTCCTGCCAGGTGGGAGATCAAATAGTGGAGATCAATGGTGAGCCCACCCAGGGCATCACACACACACGGGCCATCGAGCTGATCCAAGCTGGAGGCACCAAGGTCTTGCTGTTGCTGCGGCCCGGCCAGGGGCAGATTCCTGACCACAGTGAGTTACTATTAGTTACCAGATACTGCACTACAGTTATTTTAGCCATTGTAGCTGTTAGCTAGTAGTCATTAAGGGGTTAAAAGGTCATCAGTCAGGTAAAACTACATGCACTTACCGGCCTCTTTAACACTAATCTACTGGGTCCGTCTTACTGGTGTACTATTAGAGACTGTTGATGCCTGATTTGTTCTAGCCCTTCATCTAGCAATTCATCAGTGCTCAGTGTCTGTAAATGTACACTTAGGTAGTGATATGAAAGGTTGGTAGAGGTCATGGCTTTTAAGGATATTATCCTTATTATCCCTAAATATTTAACTAATGGTTGGCTGAAGGCTCACGTGCTCAGGAATCTTGAAACAGTTGAATTAAATCAAAATAAAACGAATTATGAAAGGGAACAGGCTCTTACATTTCCAATGAGCTGATTCTTTTATTGATTTATTGTGCCAGCTTCTTCTGTAGTTGGCCATGTAGGGTCCCAATCTTGTGGACCTGATCGAACACTGCCCAGTAATACATTACTGTCTGACAGAAATACACTGGTGAAATGTTTGTCCCCCACCAATGTATTTTTCTGTGTGTGCTATTGGTGTGTACTTGCTGGTCACAAAATCGATTCATTTCGGACACTGCCTCCCCCCCACTTGCTCTCTACACAAACAATACAAACATTATTTTTTTTTTTCTTTTAACACACTCCAGTTCTATTTCTCAGATTGCTTTGCGTGTGTAGAGACGAGTTTGGGTGCTTGACAGCAGCGTTACGAAGCTTCTATTTTCATGCAATCACCTTTCTCACACCTTTCACTCTCTTACTTTCTGTCTCTGTCTTTCTTTCTGTTGTCTCTGGTCTTGGCTCCTTTCTCCTTCCTCTTTAGGTCTCAACTCCTCTTCCACCTTGTGCTTCTACATGAAACCAGAGCATCACTAAAGACTACTCTGCTTTTCTTGGTCTGTCCTTAATAGCTTTGGTAAACCTTGCTCTTTCTCCTCTAAGCTTCTCTTCTCTCTTGTTTTGTTTGATTTATTTGTTGAACTGTTGCTCTTTGCTTCTCATTCCTTTTTACCCCGTTGCCATAAACAGAAATTAGCCTTCACTGTCAGTTACAGAGAAATATGGTTTAGCAAAAATACCTTCATCATCAAAAGAATAGTTGCTCCCAAAAGGAAGTGTGGGAAATGCAAGTGCTGGTTGAAGTAAGGAGACATATTAAACAGTACCAAAACTGATAAATATGATACATAATGTCTGTACCGAGAAGGATCAATATTTACTGAGCTACACATACAGCAGTAGTGACTCTCAGTATGGTTTGGCCCCCATGCTTGCTCACCAACATGCAAACGTCTTTTGACAGTGTCCTGCGATGATCCATCCCATGCAGCTTAAATATTCTCTCACAGTTCCTAAGGGTGGAGGTGGAGTGACATCAGGCCTTCTGAATGTGTCTTGGCGCTGACCACGGTGCCTCCACACACGGATTCATTGACCGTCTCCATCCTGACATAAGCGCGACTTGTCCTTGAAGATGACCCACTGCCATTCTGAGTTACTCTGTGACAGTCTGGCATTTTCATTTCAGTCTTTGGCAAAGTTGACGTCATGTTAAGGGCAATCATAGTAACAGTCTGTGTGCATGTAGCCGTCTGACAGTGTAACTGGACTAACAGGATGGCTCATGGAGGACATCACTGCTCACTAAATGTCCACAATCATGGCTGTTGGGTCAGTCAGATACAGAGACAAGGCCCATCCTTGCTTACGTCACATGTGCAGCCGAGCATGGAACATAAATCATTTGCATCTCTCACAATATCAAACTTACCTCCCTGTGATTTGATTCCTACTGGAATCCACTAATCTGGAATTCACTAATTGCACTATTTCTGCAGCTATCCTTTTGATGATGAGCGTAGATCAAAATCTTTTTCCTAATGCACAGTATTAATCACAGTATTTATAACCATAATTGCAACAATAAATTATATTAAAACTAGTAAATTAACATATTGCACTGATTCTGCTTTCTTTATAATTGAACAGTTGCACTCCTTAAGTGTTCTATACATATTCTATTCCGAGCTCAATCAAAATAGAATATGTCTAGCTGTACATATAGCTACAGACAGGCAGGCAGTTCTGTAAATAATCAGTTATATAGTGGAATTATATAAATACTGTATATAAACACCTCATCTGATTACATACCCAAATGAAAAGTGCAAGCAAGTTCTCTACAAGATTGTTTGCATAATAACGGATCATGGCAGGACACAGAAACTGGTCTACGAAGGCAAAGTTTATGCTTGATTTAAAAATAGCGGGGCGGATGGCTTTAAAGCTTGCAGCACTGGGCTGTTCAGATATCTATAAGCAAATGAATTACAGTGGGTTTAGACCAACATGGGGCAAACTAAAAACAGGTGGAGGTTTCTACAGTCAGAGTATTACACTGCTAAAACAAAGCTCAGGTTCCTGCTGTTCATCAAGTGGTATGGAGTGGTACATCATTTTGGATCAGATTGCTTGTAGTGTAACCCTAGATCTTCCTCAGATTGTTCTACATTTTTGCATGCAAACATGGTCAGTGTGCTGTAACTTATCAGTAAAGTAGTGCCATATGATAAATTGCAGTGACCATGTTATGTGTTGATGTGATTTGTGTAAGATACCGGTAAAGCAGGACTTACTGGAGATCATTCTCACAAATAGATATTTTTGATGACATTGCTTTGTAGGCATTGGCTCGCCTGTGCCATCTATAAAAAGACAGAATTCTGTTATCTCCTAAAAAAGAAAGACTATTTCTGTTCTGCCAAATGTTGACATCTTTGCTGCCTCATCTCTATCTCCACCCTTATCAGTCCCAAAGGAAAATAGAAACATCAGTTTCGTTCCAAGCTGTACATCATCTTGCACCGGCAAAGATAAATATCTTCCTTGAGGTCAAATCCTTATTAGCAAGGGGTCCCCTAAGACCATCCAGCTATACACAACTGTCCTTTTTTATTTTGATAGTTGGGGATTCCAAAGAAATGTTTTTAATCATAATGCTCTCATTTCAGATGTTAAGGAGATGATGACGGGTCCACCTGCAAACTTCCCGAGATACCCTGCACCTGATGAGTCATCAATGCCAGCATCTCTGTCCTCCCCCTCTCTCTCCCCTTCTGAGGGTCCCCACTCTGCTTCCTGGACCATGGACCCAGAAGACCCCCTCGTCCCAGCCTCTGTGTCCTCCCGTGGGCAACAACAATATCCCAAAGATGCCAGATCCCAACCTAGGAAAAGTGACTCCAGTGCATCTCAAGGCGACAATCCTGCTGGGCCCCAGAGGGTAGATGCTTCTCGCATGGAGCGGAAAGAGCGTTCTCGTAGCCCCAAGAAAACGGAGAAGAAACCCTCTGGTCTTGTGGAGAGTAAGAATGGCAATGCCAGCACGCAGAGTCTGGATCTATATATGGACAGAAAAGCCCAGGGACAAAGAGAGCGAGACAGTCGCTCAACAAGTCCCAGAAAGCACCCCAGGAAGGACCAGGAGGCTGGGGCAAGGCAGTTGTCCAGGGGACAGGAGGAAGCCCAGAGGCACTCTGATGGACAAACACACAACACTGGCTCTGGAGGGCCTTATGACAGGAGACATGACGAGTACACTGATCTCCCACAGGATAAGGAGACTGGAGAGACCAGGCCTGAGAGCATGAAGGTGGCTAATGAACGACGTCGTAGGGAGAAGGGGACAGAGAGTGATCTGGCACCTCTGAGATCTCAATATCAGATCAACAAAGAGAGGGCAGTACCAGAGCCTCAGGCAGGTACCCTAAATCGCAAAGGCCACAGAGAGAAGGACAAAGAGCTGAAAGAATGGGAGGCGAAAGAGAGTAGGCACAAAGGAGTCCCAGCCGATGAGAGTAAAAGGGAGATGAGGGGATCTAGCAGTGTCCCACCTGAGACTTCCTGGAATGGAAACCCCAGCACCAAGAAAGTTCCCATAACTCCGGGTCCATGGAAAGTCCCTAGTTCTGCTAAGATTAATTCTCAGGTGGAGGGGATCTGATGGAGCCTGTGTAGAAATGGCGTTCCTGTTCATCCTAATTGCTGGGACATGAGCTGTCTGCGGTCAAAGGATGGTTTCTTTGAATCACTGTGTATTGGATGCATATTTTTTATGTGACTTTTACATCATATTGTTATCTTTGCTGACTTTGAGAAGACGAAAAGATGAATTGATGGTATTCAGTGTTCCCAAGTACCTGTTCAGATATCCTCATGTCTAGGTTGGTGCATTCATCCCACCTTGTCAGTCTTGCATTGTGCCAATCAGAGACTCGTGGTAGAAAGACTTGACACAAATCCCAGTGCTCCTGTCCTGTGAAACCCTGTGAGGTGTAACGATTGAATGCTCTGTTTTCCGGAAACATGAAGGAATGTTTTTTTCTTTTGTTTGGCTTTGCTCTAATTTCAGACTTCTGAACATATTTACGGGGGGTAAAAACGTGTGTACAATCAGTTACCTTGACCTTTTCATTTAGATTGATTTGCTAGATGTCCTAAGTGCATCAGTGCAATTTGAACTTGTCTTTGCAAGGATAGTTCAACTATTACTAACTTTGCTTTATTGTTCGGCACGCTAAAATTGCTTAACTAAACTGTACCTTGAAATGCAATCCAGACAGGTGACGCGACTGTGCACACACAGGGCCGAGTTCCCAAGCCAAGATTAAGTTCAAGCCTCGACTAAAAAGATTGTCAATGCTCATGGAGAACAAGACTATGCTTAATCCATAACTGGGAAAATGGCACATGCTGTTTAGGCTGTTATCAGCTTTGCAATGTATTTTAAATCATTTTCACAGCCCGACAGGCATCCATCGTGAAATGACCAGACACTTGTGGTTAAGTATATTGTTTACTACATGTGTGTTTATGAAGAAGGAGAAAAAACTAAATATATAGCTTTTTGCAATCATATATAAACATTGAGAAAAAAAGCTTGCTTCATCTTTCCAGTGCAGTTGGTTGCCGCTTTAGAATTGCTGACCTTGTGCACTACACGGTTAAGGGGTATGCATTTTTCAGATCGCTGCAGCTTTTTGTTTGTCATACCGCAGGCGATGGACCTTGGACTTAATATTTAGATTGAATTCTTGGTCATCATGAAAATGAAATGAAGTGAGGAGTAAATCATATTTTTTCACACAGTCTAACATATATATATTTTGCCCTATTGCTTTTTATCTTTCATAACATATATCGATCAACTTTTTCTAATGCATCGCTAACCGGATATTAGTGTTTGAAAATAGGTGGGACTAAAACGAGAACACTTTGTGTCTATATGAGGTTTATGCTCGTGAAAAAACCCAAATGTGATGTACAAAACATGTTCTAGCCTAAGCTCATGTAGCTCATCAAATGTAGCTCAATTCACTGTGTGGCAGCATCCCCATATATTTGTGCGTAAAATGGCCTTGTACATATGGTTGGTGTTACATATCAACATATCAAACTATATTCAGAAATGTTGGGGGTTTTGTTCCATATGTTTAAATACCATTGTGATTCTCAGTATATGTGATTTTATGCACTTATTTTTTCCTATTTTCTGAGAAGGGGGTCTGAACAAGTGGCAGCTTTGAAATATCAGAAGTTCATTTGCATCCATAAGTCCTCCTTGGCATTTGGTTTCTTCCCACTCTCTCCACTACACCTAGTAATGGAACGGTTTCAAGCCTGTTGAACTTTTTAAACAGTATAACCAAATGGTTCAGCTACCGATTGGTTGGTTGGGCGGTTGGATGAGTTTGCAATAACAATATGTATTTGCCACCACATAATTTTTAAGGTGTTGGTTTAGTCCTGATAAACAATGTGAAGCCTTTCTGGACTGCTCAAATGAACTAAAAATTCGACTGGAATTCTTCTTGTGGTTTGTTTCCCTTCAGGCATCTCATATTTTATGTGTATGAAATTGTGGCCTTGCTTTGCTTTATCTTAAAAACAAACAAACAAACATAAAAAAAGCTTTTGGATCTCTACATTGTGGTAGTTGTAAATGTTTATAAAATGTACAGGACCTGTATAAATACTTGCCTTCACTCAGAAAAAAAATCTGTAAATCACTCCATTATTTTTTTAAGTAATTAAAAAGATGAGTATATATATAAATAT
This sequence comes from Prochilodus magdalenae, assembly GCA_024036415.1. Lineage (NCBI taxonomy): Eukaryota > Metazoa > Chordata > Actinopteri > Characiformes > Prochilodontidae > Prochilodus > Prochilodus magdalenae. Next base: position 114,537 of record JAMWET010002060.1, on the reverse strand, counting down.
ATATAGAGAGAGTGGTGAAAGAAATGAATCTGGTCATGACATTCTGTTCATGCACTGATAAATAAAGTTTTACTGACAATTCGTTTTTGTTTTTCCTTGTGTGATGTGTGTGATGGTGTGGGGGTTCTTTTTGTAGATTGCTAAAGAAATTTTATTGCTGTCAGAACCGAACATTGAACACTATATGGCCTGAAGCATACGGACACCAACCGTAATTCAGGCATCTTAGCCACACTTGTATAAAATTGAGCACATAGCCAAAACATTTCTATAGACAAACATGGGCAGTCGAAAAGCTCAGTGACTTCAGTATCACCCATGACCAATTCAATGAGCAATTTGTAAGATTACACCACCTGTTGAATTCATACACCAAACGATAGGGGGCAATATAGTACATAGTCTAAAATGTCTCTCCTCCTCCCCCCCATTCAGTTCTTACAAGACTAGAAGAAACAATCAGCAAACTTCATCTCTTTACTCACCAAGAGTGTCTCCAGTGGTGGAAAGCAGCACCAACATTAGCTTCTACTAATATCACCTTTGTTATTTGCTGCTGAATATGGTTTCATGATGGGAGTGGATGGTGGCAGTTGTTGAGCTTCACTCGTTGTTTATGCGTTTGCTCTTTCTTTCGATGGCTACCTGTCCTCAAATAATAAACCCGGCAGCAGAACCTTTAACATTATTTGACAAGAGGTTAGAAAACACTGTATGGGCAATGCTAATTCTTCATCCTCTAAAGTTGGACTGATGGCAGATTCAATGGTACAGTGACACACCATCACCCTATGAGGTACAAAGTGACATTACAGACAGGACGTGCCAGGTCTAGTTGACTAGCATGCTAACTTAAGTAGAAACCTCAGCAATGCATTAAAGCCCGTCTTTGACATCAAAGACATCGATACAGCGTTTTCTCTGATTTAACTGTCTAGCAGTTCAATGGATGAATCTGGGTTTGGCGGAAATCCATAAAGCAAATTCTATAAATATATGGTTTGATGAATTTGGTGTGGAGGAACTCCAGTGTCCGGCACAGACCCATGACTTAAACCCCAATAAGCAAGTTTGGAACCACAGTTGTAAGACAAGCCTTCTCATCCAACGTAAATGCCTGCTCTTTTGACCAAATTGGCACCAACTCTTAAAAACACACTCAGAAATCTTGTGGCAAAGAGTACTGTATGTTTAGATCTAGTCTAGTTTTCGGGGAAGTCCATATTAGCCCATGGTTTCATAATGGGATGTCCAACAAACACATACAGGTAGGATGACTATGTGTCCACATAATTTTGACGATATAGTACATGTTTACTGCCTTTCTAAGTTTCTAATCACATGTGCTATTAGTTACTGTGTCTGTTTATTCAGTTTTAACAGTTTCAAGTAGTGTAAAGTGAAAGTGTAGATTGTAAACAGCAGGCGTCCTTTTACAAGATTTAATTAGATAGTTTCATGTTTACTGGTAAAACCAAGCAGTTTTACAGTGTTATAAATAATATACCGTAACCTATGGAAATTTAGAGGCCAGTAGAGAATGCTCTGAAGTCCCTAAAGAAAGCCAACATGCCACAAGGATTGATGATTCAGGTCTACACAGCAATCATCAGGGTCATCCTCACATCATCTATAACCATCTGGTTTGGATCCATTGCCTCACAAGAAAGAGCTGAACTCCAGAGCATAATCAGGGCATTGGAGAGCGTCTTTTGATGTAGTCTGCCAACGCTTCAGGACTTCTGCAACAGTAGAGTCATGAAATGCACTGGCAAGATTATAGCTGGCTCTTCTCATCCTGGACTTCCAAGATCTAAACGATTCAGGGTCATCAAAGCCAACACAGTTCATTTGTTTCTGGACTTAGCTGACATTTATCCATTCTTCCATCTACACATGCAGTGTTTGCTGGACCAGTGGCTGCCACAAAACTCCACAGCAAATAACATGCTCAACAAGGTGTTCTTTTCATCAAACACTGCTTCTTTTTTTCTCCAAAATTACATTTGATTTATCCATCAATCCACAGCATGTATTACCAAAATGACTCTTTAGATGCCAACTTTAGATGTTGGCTTGTCCATGGGGATCATGTTTGTGCAAGGCTGCAAGGCTGCACTGTACAGGGCACCACGACTACTGTGTCAGCTTAACCTTCCTGGAGGTCTTTTGCCGTCATATGGGGGTCTTGATTTGCCTCTTTGGCCAGCATACAAGCAGTTCTATTTGAGAACTTTTCTTGGTCGTCCAGATCTTGCCTCAACTTCCACAGTTTCTCTTAACTACCGTGTCTGCTCTTTAGAAACAAAGTTTGGGAATTCAGAGCATCAATCACACTCTGTAAATGTCATCAGCTGACCATTACAGGTGAAAATCAGGGCTCATCTAAGCAGGCCTAATGAGTCAATTAAGAGGGAAGTATTATGCTCATTTTCAGAATTAACAGTTTAATTTTGGTGGTATATTAGAATAGAATTACAGGCTTATATGTTCCTAAACACAATATTTTTACTCATACTGTATGTCTCTAGTAGAGCTCCGGTGTCTTTAAGTTCCACCTCCAGACAAGCCCAGTGTGCTCTGTCATATTTACTCACTCTGTCCTGATTGGTCAACCACCAGGGTGGCATCCTGATATGCTGTGGATATATTTACAGTTGTATCAGTTCTGTCATGCAAGTTTGTGTTCAATCCTGACTTAGGTAGAACACGTTTGTAGACCTGATCCACCTTCACCAGCAGGAGGCCGCACCAGGTTTTCCAGTAGGCAGGCAGTAAGGATTGTGTTATGAGATGATGTCAAATTGTAACAGGGAAACATGTGAGAATTCCAACAAGGTGTTTCCGGCAACTGAGAAAAGTGTTATCTGTGGGAAAGAGTTTTTAAGTCTGGCATGTACTCTGGGTTTTATTACTTTGCAGACCCTATACCTGCCCAAAACAGTTACTTAACACACTAAAGGAAAAAAAAACAAGTTCAGAGACTTTACAACTGAAACCATGTTTTAACATTTGCACATGCCACAATTACCGCCTTATTTTTTCTATTATCTACGTTTTAGGTTGCATTTACAGTTTTCACTTCAAAAACAAAAGGTTACGAATAAACACACACAAAAAACTATGACAAGTAGGTTTGTGATACTGACCATGTTAAGGCCTTAGAACAATAGCCTAAGTCTAATATTCTTATTCCTTCCACTGTATGGTAGGTGGAGCTGATAAAATGGACAACATATGTACAGGAAAGTTTTCCATAAATGTAGGCCTATATACATATTACGATCTATATAATCAATATATATCCAATATTTAATTTTCCTAGTCACTATCATGTCATTTTTGTTGGGGTGTGATCTCACTTTAAATGTTCAGCAGGTGTTTTTGCCTTCTTCTATGAGAGCCCGTCCTAATACTGTACTCTCGCCTCCACTGGCAGCGTTGTCTTCTGCACGCAGCGCTGTCTCGCCTGCAGAAAGCGCCGCCCCGCCTATCGAGTTACACGGTGACGTCAGCTTCTGGACAAGGTGCGTGCAGCGGCGCACGCAGCCGTCCGGACGGCGAAGGCCTGCGAAAACTCCATCTCCCACAAGACAACACGCCCCGCGCATGCGCGCAGCTGGAGGCGAGCGCAAAAACTACAAAATAGTAGCCTGTGATAGGGCGAGCGCGGCTCACGGACTACACATCCCAAGCGCCACGAATCCCCAAACGACATGCGCGTTTCACTTTGCGAAGGCTTTTTAAATTTTTCTCCCCCCCCTGTGCAAAATGGCTGCGCAGGTCGACCTGGTGCGCGTCAAATGTGGTGGAAAAGTGGAAGAGAAGAGCAGGGACGGCGTGGACAAGGCGGCGGCCAGGGAGAAGAAAAAGAAAAAGAAACGGGAGCGTTCGCCGTGCGGCGACAGGCACGAGAGAGCGGAGAAGGAGGCGAAAAGAGTCAAGCTGCATCACCAACACCAGCACCACCGACACCACCAACACGCTGAACAACGGGGAGCTATACCTCAGCAGCAGCAGCAGCATCCACCACCACAACAACAACCACCGCAGCAGCAGAATAACTCACAGCAGCGCCACTTGGGCACCAAAGAGCGGCCGCTCGCGCAGCCACGGACCCCGTCGGGCGAGCACCATCACAACCACGGCTCCAAGAAAGCAGCAGCAGCCGCCGCCGCTGCTCTCCCGTGGCCGCCGCGGAAGACTCCTCCAGCACCCCGAGTAGCTTCAAAGGCGCCCGTGTCCGCTCTGCTGCAGTCCGCCCCGCTCTTCACTTTTACACCGCTCACGGTCGCCAAGGCCGAGCCGCGCGAGCGCAAAGAGAAACGCGTCGAGAAGGAGACGAAGCTAAAGGCGAAAAAGGAGAACGCGGAGGCGAACGTGAAAGTCCCGGAAAACAAGAAAAAGAAAGGTAACTGTCAGCACGGAAACGGTTTAACTTGGCTAGCTGTTTAGCTTCTGACTGGAAAGCCGAAAAGCTGCCAGCAGCAGCTCGTTGGTTCGAGGAGCTCGCGCTCGGTGCGTTAGCTTCGGTTGCTAACACGCGCGGAGGAGCCGTTTGTGTACGTGTAGTCTGAGCTGTCCGCTCTCCGCTCTTGGTGACCTGCCTCACATAAACTGGGTCAGTCTCACCAAACCTCCGCTAACCGTGTGCGTAAACATGTGAAATGCCAGTTAACGTCCGGATCTTTGTATGGTTTAGTGGTTCTGTGGCGAAAACCGAGCCGTTACATCCTTTAAAAGTTTGTTTACCCGAATTATAATTGCCTCAGTATAAATACACACACCCCAACCTAATCAGCAATATTTATATTTAACCGAGTTTTATAGTGAGCCGTGAATTACTTCTAACTGCTGTTTTTGTAAACTCTCAGTAAGTAAAGCAAAACAATACAACGGATCACACAGGTAAAACTCAAACCTCCTCAGGACTGTTATCTTTAGATCACTATTTACCTGTTTTCTATAACATAAGGTCAGGATAATTTAAGGTTGAATAAACAACTTTTTTCCCAATTAAAAAACTGTTTTCTTTTTTAAATTGTGGTCCCAGGATAACAATGGAGAAAGTTCTTACTACATTGTAACATCTCTGGACTTCTGTAGTAAAGAGACAATTGTGAGAAACTCCATTTTGTACAGTATATGTGTCATAACTGTTTTTAAAATGCTTAATCTGACAGCAGTATGTAGATTATGTATGTATTTATCTGCAACTATTAGAGTGTTAATAATTTCGTCGCTTAAATTGTAAATAGTTAGTAACAGAGGCATAACTCAGGTTTATTTTGTAATATTCAGTCAGACATCATTTTTGTGTTTCCAAAAAAGAGAGGAAATATCAGCTCACATCTGCCATCATCTTCCTAAGGTCTTTGTCACACTTGTTCTTGAGAAAGGTCCTGTGAAAAAGTCTACATCAGATTCATGACGTGGTCTTTAACTGCAGCACTGTTCACACCTATGTGGTCTCGAGTGTGTAGATTCTGTTTTTACTTGGGAACAAATAAGAAAACACTGGTGAACGGCAGAACCTTGGTGGAAACTGTGTTATTGAATTTTTATATGGAGTTTCTGTTGAAGCATTGTTGGGTGAAGAAGTCTAGTTTAAGTATTTGCCATGTTCCTCCGAATAACACAGCTGTTACTTGCATTATTCTATTCTAATGATGCAGAAGTTTATTTCAAGTGCCCCAGAATAAGAAGCCTTGTCTATTGTAAGGTAATAATCTGCTTCAGCTTTTATGTGCCTGTTTCGGTTCATTTCAGTTGTATCCACAAAGTTGATAAGACATGTTTTGCCTTTCTTTGTCGTTGGCTGTAACTGGAGGAGACTTATTTCGTATTTGAAAAGACACTGTGATGTGTCACACCTTCAGAGTGTCTTTTTAAAGCATGGACGTGGGACTAAACACCCACATTTGTTAAACATCCCTACTTTGTTTCCACTGTTTTTCTGTAATTACAGACCAATTGTTTGTCAGCCTAATTGTTGTCAGTGTGTGACCACAGGACCGCTGTTTACTGGATATTGTTCATGTTGTGGACCACTTTCAGTACAGCAGTGACAGGGAGTGTGTTTACATGCACTCAGTAATCTGATAACTGCAGAAAATGTTGTCAGATTTGGTCAGTAATTCATTTATCACGTTTACACGCACTTGATAATCAGATGGTGGAGAAAATCCAGTTCTACATGAGTTTGGAATTCTGTTTTGCAGCCAGTCAACAAACTCTCGGAAGATGTGGCAACATATACGTGACATAAAACTCGAACCGTGCGGCACAAAAAACCTACAAATCAGTTAACTGTTAAAATATGAACATCAGTTATAAAGAAGAAAAAGAATATTAATTTCGTTTCTCTGTTTTGTTGCCATTTTGCTCTGTTGTGTGTAATTCTGCATGCTTATCACGGTACCGCTGTCTGTTTAAACACATCCGCAAGCTGAAAAAAAAATCATAAAGAAAGAGTAACCCGTACATGGGCACTGTGAAATCCGATTTCTGAGCTAAAATACATTTGCTTTCAGACTATGCTTTTCACATGGCCACTTTAAAGGCTGTAAGGTTAAACTCTGTAACAGAGTCTTTAAACTGTGCATCAACAAGAAGCATCAGCGAGATTGATGTTTTTAGCAAAGTGTAAGGCGACATGCCTGCTGGAGGCTTCTTGATACATTGAGGTAGGTTTTATGTTTGAAATCTTGACTCTAGCTTTAATAACAGTTCAACTGTTGTTTGCCCTTTTCAGAGAGCCATACTGAGAATGGAAAAACGCCAACCCTGGAAGAGTACCTGCTTAAAAAGAAGAAGAAAAAAAAGAGACACCGTGAAGATGAGCGGGGCAAGCGCTTGCGGTTGTACAACAAGGAGGTTCAGACCATGTGCGCTGGGTTGACAGGAGAATATTCTCCCTCTTCTGATGAGCCTGCCGTACTTTCATACATCAAAGATGAGAAGCTCTGTCAGACGAGCCCCGGACTGGATGAGTATCGCACTCCCAAAGGAGTGCAGATGCCTTTTCTCTCCCACCAAGACCATTTCATCCGCAGCTCGTGTCTGCAAACAGGCTCCTGCTTCAGCAGGCTTATACACGAGGAGAGGCAGCCCAACGGAGGAGCATCGGTGCTGCACGCTTACGCAGATGAGATCTCTTTCCTACGGCCTGGAGACACTGAGAGGTTCGCGCGGGAATTTCTTGAGTTGGCCTTTAGCGAAACATCTAAGGGAGCAGCACGCTATGCCTTGTCTGTGATACATGGTGCTGCTGCCTACCTGCCTGATTTCCTGGACTATTTTGCTTTCAACTTTCCCAACACGCCAGTTAAAATGGAAATTCTGGGCAAGAAGGACATTGAGACTACGACCATCGCCAACTTTCACTCCCAGGTAAGACACTATGTGAAAATGTTTATGCCAGTATACTGATGTTAGTGTCGCACAACAGTACTGATTATAGGTTTGTGCTGCATAAATATGTATAGATTATTATATCCATGATATAATAAAAATCCCACTGGTTGATGAGCCCCCACTTAAGGCCCCGTAAGGCCCCACTTAGAATAGAAACCGAATGAAAAGAGTTCTATATAGTTCTGTATACTGAGAGATATTTCCTGAAGTGTCACTGTCAGAAAACTGTCACTAAATTCCTGTATGTCCAATATCTCCAATACCACCTTATCTTTACTCGGTCTTGCAGTTGATTTAATAGGCAAATAGAAATTGTCCAAAATTCCATCACATGAATTCTCTTTACATTAACATGCAATTAAAATTTTTTATGCCTTGTTGTGCGAAGTTTTGTTCCAAGAGCAGCAACGTATTGTGACATTGAACTTATTTTCTACCAGCTAGTCTAAAGCTTCTTCTGAAGCTGTTATTGCCTACAGTTCCTGTAAAGCTAAAAAAAAAATATAGGCGAGCTACTTGAAATGCTCAGTTTAAAAAGTTTTTCATGTTGTAGTTGTGCACAGAGTTTAAAAAAAAAAAAAAAAAAAAAGCGCTGCAGTGAAAATGGGCCACTGAATAGCTTGGAGCAAGTATGCATTTCAATGAAAGTTCTTTCTCAGGCAGCATGCCAGCTTGCAAGTCATGAATAGCAACCCAGCTGAGGTTTTGCATCTGTCAAGTGCACCGTTCTTAACCTGCTCACCACCAGAGGAGCAACACGGCACTGACTTTTATTACTTACTTAAGTCTGGGATCCAGTATGTGGCACTGTCCAAAGTGCATTAACTGTCTGCGGAAGTGACTAGTGGTCTGTTCCAGATTCGCCACTGCTGTCTAGAAGCCAAACTGCGAGACTTTTGCTCCATGACGTTTCAGAGAGCTGCGCTTGACTAAACAAACAGGCATTAACGGACCTGTTGTTTGAACATTCAAATAGTTGGCAATGAGCTGATAGTGACATATGATTCTGAATGCTCTTTCAAGCTGAAGTTGTGCTGCCATAGTGTAGTGTTCAGGTGCTTTTATTACTGAGCAAAGTATGAGAGGGTGCTTGTAGAAGGCAACCATGACTTCCATGGGGAAACTTTTACGGTTTAACAGGATTCCTGGCTGTGAGTGATGATAAAGTTTGGGTCTGTTGTCAATTAAGTCTTACAGCACTTGCTGCAGGGGAGACTTGAAATGCTCTTATTAAGACGTCCGTTGTGGTGCTTTTCATCTGACTTGTATGTGTAATATTAACATTATGATGAACTAGAGGTGCAGTATGATAATATTTTAATGTCATTGTCATACACTTTCTCTTCAAGATTGAGTACAATGTTGGTATTGCCTGGTTTAATTTGAAATTTCAGAGCAAAGCAGTTTTTAAATGCTATTTTTTTAGCACTACTTGGTCAAAATGTAACATATACATATTGTGTTTTGTAAAATCTCTTGATAATTTTCCCATATCGCCCACCTCAACGTCACAATTGCATTCAAGCTTGGGCTGAGTCTCAAAGAAACTGTGGTTGCAGGTAAGCCGAACGTACTGCTCGGGGACATACAGGGCCGGCCCCATGAGACAGATCAGCCTGGTGGGGGCTGTGGATGAGGAAGTGGGTGATTATTTTCCTGAGTTCCTGGACATGCTGGAGGAATCGCCGTTCCTCAAGGTTAGCAAACATTCCACTGCCAGTGTGTGGCACACACAGACAGATAATTCATGACTTTCACTTTGGAATTTCTCCTCTCTTTATTCGTACATGCTGATCAGTAAATCATTTAAATCTCACTTTGTCTAAGGACATCTGTTAGTATAGTGTGGTAATTTGGTTGGCCACACACTTAATATCTCCTCGCTTGGTTTAATGTCCAGGCTGTGTTTGTTAAGAGCTTTGCATCTGTGTTCAGACAGAATTAGTGCCAGAAGGCTGTAATTATTGAGCTGTGTGTCTGTGCAGATGACCTTGCCGTGGGGGAGTCTGTCCAGCCTGAAGTTGGACTGTCGTTCTCAAAGTGACGATGGGCCCATTATGTGGGTCCGACCAGGAGAGCAGATGGTTCCCACAGCTGATATGCCCAAGTCTCCGTTTAAGAGACGCAGGTAACGACTCTATAACCTCCATGCTGTTGGTTGCATGTTCTAGTAAATGTTTAGTAAAGCTTAGCTTATTCATTTCACAACAGGATTGGGGTGATCCATTCCTAGATGATCACCGTAAAAGACAGGTCTAAGGTGTTCCCTACTGTAACCCCCCTCATTCATATGACTGTTCACTCAGTGGATGTGTTACATCACTAACGTGAACTTTGAAGGTAGTAGCGTTCCTTAATCGTTATCCTGATATTGGCCTTTGTAATACAGAGGAATACGCACTATGGTGCTGGTGATGTTTACTCAAATAATTGATTAACCAATCAACTGCTTGATCAGTACTATTAGATAAAAAAGTAAGTAAATAATAAATAACATACAAGCAGGTTTATCATTCAAGTCGAGTAACGTTTTGAGTTTTATGCATGAAGGTGCAGCAGCCAATTGAAGGGACAGTAGAACTAGAAAGATGCACTACAACAAAAGCAAACAACCACAAGAGATTAGAAAAACAACTGTGCTCTCCAAACTAACGTATGATGCATGTAAATGCAAATTTACAGATAACATTTGAAGTGGATAGTGACAGCCTTCGAGAACATATGTTACCAACCCTGAGCCAAGCCTAGCCGTGGCCATGGGCTATTAATAAGCAGCAAATATAAAATGTAGAGCTTTAGAATATGTGCCATCATTATACACTCGTTGTCAGAAAAATAGTTGCACCCAGAAGGAATCAACTGACAGAAATGAAATTTGGTGGGTAGGTTTGACAATGTAAGACACGAGAATGATTTAAGTTTCACGCTTGTGGTGTAAGCAAAGACAGGTCTTTTTGCTGTACCTGACTGACCCAACAGCCACGGTCGCAGACAGTCGGCGAGCAACAATGCCCTCAAGAGTCATCCTGTAGGGCCAGCACCATTGGTGAAGGTGCGCACGACAGGACTTTACGCCGCTGTTACGATGACTGCCCTTAACACCCCATCATTGTTGCCAAAGACTGTTATGGTGTCGTGCCAGACTCTCATGGGGTGACTCAAAATAGCAGCAGGACATCCTCAATGACGAGTTCAAATTTGTGTGGAGGCACCACAAAATCTGCAGAAACTGCCTGAAAGTATTCAAGTTGGATGAGATGCATTATACATGGCGACCGGTCTGAGAGACAATACTTGTGTATATGTAGCTCAAAAAACATTTTCCATATCAATCTAAATATATCACCCTGGTTGTTTCTGGTAACCTTTCTCTTCCTTTCCGAAAAAAGAGAACGATCAGACACTGCCTTCTGGGTGCAACGGTTTTGTGTGCGAGGGTATATTTGAGTGTGGATGTCATTCTGTTGACCTTGTAGGTTATGGTCATTCCTTGTAAGCCAGTTCTTTATTTATTTAATACAGTTTAAATGGTTCCACATGTCATACAAGGAACTGTTTTATTCAACTCCGTGCAGAATTCAGCTGATGTGTTGGGAGCTGTTTTATTATTAATTTTGATAGGTTCTGTTTTTGATTTTAGGCTTGCTGGGTAACTATTAAATGTTTACTAATAACAGTTGGTTATGGGTCAAAAACATTTGCAAAAATTGGCAAGGATTAGATACATAGGCATATTTTGACAGCTTTTCGTATAAGCTGTGCTCTCTGATACTATAAATCTTTGGGGTTATTGTAATGTCTACTAAACAATTGACGTAACATGGGCCTCCAATGGTGGTTGCAGATCCATGAATGAGATCAAGAACCTGCACTACTTGCCACGGACAAGCGAGCCAAGGGAGGTTTTGTTTGAGGACAGGACGAGAGCTCACGCTGACCACGTCGGCCAGAGTTTCGACTGGCAGAGCACAGCTGCTGTGGGGGTCTTAAAAGCAGTGCAGTTTGGAGAGTGGTGAGTAGCGTTCACCCTTCTTCTGGGATACTTCTCATACTGTAATGACACGGTTGAACGGCTGTGCGGACACATCTTCCTGACTGTAAAAACAGACTGACCTTTTTATGTTGCTTTTTATGTGATCTATCTTGCAGGAGTGACCGACCAAGGATAACCAAAGACGTGGTCTGTTTTCATGCTGAGGACTTTAATGATGTTGTGCAGAGACTTCAGCTTGACTTGTATGAGCCTCCTGTATCACAGGTAGGTGAAATGCTCTGGTGTACTAGGTTTGTTTATACGTTTATTTGGCTTGATTCTTAAGGCACAGCAAAGCCTTGTTAAGAATCGCAGCATCCGCTGACCCTGCAGCTGGGCAGAGGGCCCACAGAAAGTTCATACCATGGTCAGGCTGTCATTGTATGGACAGAATGTCTGGATTTCTAATCAGAATGTTTTTGTTGTAGATGTTGTTTAAAATATTTAGTTTTGGAAAAAAGGAGTTTTAAAGGATTTTTTTTTGATTGGCTTGGTGAGTGTTTCTTTTATTCTCTGATTTGGAGCCATGTTCAGTATTGCAAGAGTTTCAAAAACTGCCTCAAAAACATGCTTACTTTTACAGTAGTCATAGCTCTGCTGGCCTTTCTGGTTTTCCTTTGCAAAGCAGAACTTGCTTGTCTTAGTTGCTGCATGGATGAAAAACATCTGATTTGTGGTCACTTGAGGATGTTCCTTGCAAGCTGCACGAACCACTTCTTCAAAACCACCTCCTTGTCCTTTTTATTGGCTTGTTTTACCATATAGGTGCGAGGTGGTGCGTGTAGGAAATAGTAGGTCTAAAAGGAGGCTAATTCTGTGAAACTTGGGCCAAAATGACAATTGTATTCACATACACAAATCCTTGACCAGGGCTAAATTGCCTGTATGTTGGCTCTTGAAATCCATCTCTATCCACAGCAGCCTTTTATTTATTTATTTATTTTTTTAATCAATTTGCACACACTTGTATACATTTCTTATATCTCCATGCATGAAAGTTACACACGTGGACAAAATTGTTGGCACCTCTCGGTTAATGAAAGAAAAACCCACAATGGTAACAGAAATAACTTTAATCTGACAAAAGTAATAATAAATAAAAATTCTATGAAAATGAACAAATGAAACCAGACATTGCTTTTCAACCATGCTTCAAGAGAATTAATTTAAAAAAAATTAAACAGGCCTGGACAGAAATGATGGTACCCCTGAAAAATGTGACCAAAGGGACATGTTAAATCAAGGTGTGTTCACTAATTAGCATCACAGGTGTCTAGAATCTTGTAATCAGTCAGTGGGCCTATATATAGGGCTACAGGTAGTCACGGTGCTGTTTAGTGACAAGGTGTTTACCACACTCAACATTTTAATTTTTTTATTTATTATTACTTTTGTCAGATTAAAGTTATTTTTGTTACATTGTGGGTTTTTCTTTCATTAACCGAGGGGTACCAACAATTTTGTCCACGTGTGTATGTCTTATCACGTGGGGTTGCTTACTTTATCTTTTAAAATTGTGGGTCATCAGTTAATTTAAATCTCAAACCCACGTATTACAAATAGCATTCCTTGAACAAGTGTGAGCAAGCTGGTTTGTTTCTTTGTTTGACAAATGGCTAATGTAGGTTTTGTAAAGGCAAGTAAATGTAAATACAGGGAGGTGGCACAGTCTTGAATTCCAAAAAGGCAGCAGATTCTTCTGTAGTAAGGTGATGGTTTTATCCCGGAATGCCACATTCAGTGTTTGTGTTGGAAGGCTTTACACTTGCAGTCTGCGATGATCATATGGTCAGCATACAATTACTGTACAAGCATTAGGGGGTGGGGAAAGTAGATTTTTTGCTCTGTTAATACTTTTGTCTCTGCAGTGTGTCCAGTGGGTGGATGATGCCAAACTGAACCAACTGCGACGAGAGGGTATCCGCTACGTCCGTGTGCAGCTGTGTGATGACGATATTTACTTCATCCCCCGCAACGTCATCCATCAGTTCAAGACTGTGTCTGCTGTGTGCAGTCTGGCCTGGCATATCCGCCTCCAGCAGTACCACCCTGATGATGAGGAGGAAGCGTTAGAGGCCAAGCCCAGTGAGCCAAAATCGACTTCACCTCCAGTGGCCTCATCTCCCACCTGCACTGAGGCCAAATCTCTGTCCTGCACCACAGGGCTGCAGAAAGAACCGGCGGCAAATTCGGCAACCAAGTCTGATAAATCTGTGTTCCAACGGCCGGCCACACCTCCTAGAGAACCCCGGCCAGCCCCTCCTCAGCCAGCCACATCTGCTCACGCTCCCCCCAGTCCCGTGTGTTTGGACCGCACCCTTGGCTCCTGCTCCCTCGCGACCACATCTCCAGAGCCAGCACTTCCTCAGGCTTGCCTAGAACCTGGCCCAGACGCCTCCCTCAACAGCAGCGTTCACTGTAGGCCCACTGATCTCCCTGAATAACCTGCCAAGTGAATCCCTTCTTTCACAGGTGGGCTGAAATTTATTTAATGAACTTGACAGACATTCCAGTAAAGAAAGTGGACTGTCAATAAAAAAAAAAAAATGTGGACTTCCTGTAAACTTATGAAGACTATATATTTTGCTTTTTAAGGTTTTGGTTAGGAAATAACCCCGTAAGTACTTTTTAGGTTTTTCTCAGCCAAAGTATTTAATTTTAATAATATTTTTGCTGATTATTCAGTGTTGTTTTATATTTGTTTGTATCTGAAATGGAGATCTCTCAAGAGCAACTTTTCATATCGTTTCCCAAACTGTGTATCATGTCGATGAGCTAATTGGTTTTTACAGAAACAAAAAAAGTGCCTGTCACAAGTGGAGAACAGCAATCCTAGTCTCATAAGGAGAAAATGGTCTTTTTTTTTTTTTCCCTGGTCGTTTGTTTCACGGAAATCTGTTTCAAGTATATTTATTCTCGGCTAGAGAACTGATATCAGTTGAAAGTGATTTGCTATTTCATCAGTGAGCAGGATTGGTTCTGTTTTTTGTGTTGTGCTGTTTGGCTTGGGAAGAAAGCTAATTATTTTCATGCTGGTTTTTTTTCCTGAATGAGTAATAAACAAATAGCTACTCTCAAAGAGAAAGGCTTTGCAAACATGCATCTCTTAAGTTTAATTGTGCTGTGCACACAGAATTTAGCATCTGACGGCAGCAAGCAAAAGTTTCTAATGGGTAGTTTATAGCTTTCCGATGCTGATGGCATGCGTTTGTAGAATAATTCACTTATTTGATATGAATTTCTCAGGGTCTCTGGTCCAGGAGCCACTCGTGCTTTTTGATGCTAGGTTTTTATCTGCAATTGGATGCTCTCTTAAATTTGTTACAGTTCTCGGCCTTAAGCCACAGCCGGTTGCTGTTTTTTGGTAGGAAATAAGTTGGAAAATGTAACCAGATAGAAACCGTTTCACTTACAAGAGTGCATGTCCGTTCCCCAAAGCCTCCTCTGACTTTGAGTTTTTCCTCAGATGCAGCAGATCATTACCTCTAGTACCTATTTAAAGGCCTGAACTGAATTGGAAGTTGGCCATTCTGTCATTCAGCAAATTTCTGCTGCTGTTTCTTTGGTTTCAGAGCACGAGTGTTCAGTGCCTGCCAGATGTATTGGCGCAGATGAAGGGCAGCTGGAGGCTGCTTGATTGATTTGAATGATTTCTTAACTGAGAGTGTGCCAACTCAATCGCTACCTTTTAGTGCAATTCTACTACATGCTAAACCATTAAAGGTGTAATAGTGGTTCTTTGATATTCTCGTTTTAAGTAAAGAGCAATTGCCTAAATTAAACATTTCAAGCCTTTTTAACCTGTGCTTTTTCTATTGCCTGTTTTCTAGCCAATCCTATTCCTTTCTGGTTAATGGACATTTTCCACCTCTTTCCTGTCAGCACTAGAGATTTAGCGTTACTCTTTCTTCCAAGCCATTAATTTCCTTGATCGCAGTTCTAGGTGCAGCGGTTCTTTCAAAGATCTGCTTCATTTATACGCAGCTACGGGCAAACCATGTAATATGATCAGGTTAAATTTATAGCTCTATTTAATGAAGGAATTGTCAGTTGGTCCTTGCTGTGTTGGAGTTCAGTATGTATTGGTCAGATTATGACTTGGTTATGCTCCATTCTAATCTTGTTTCCCGTTTAATATTATTTGTGTATATGTAAAGTGATCGGGGGAATGTTCTGTTTCTTTTGTAAATTTAAAATGTCCCTAGTAATTAATCAATAATGAGCGTTTTTTTGTTTGTTTGTTTTGTCTTTGTTTTTCAAAGTACAAATTAGTTGGTGCTGTTTTTAGTAATCTTGTGTGTATAATGTAATTTGCACATGTTGAGATGATGATGATACCACTCTTCTCAAAGCGGTTATGTCTAAACATTGGCATCTTTTTCACACTGAAAAGGCTCCACAGCCACAAATTACTGTCATTTTCTAAAAATGGTCTGTCATCCACACAGATCGGAATGTAATTCATCTTCACACCAGCAAGAGAATGAATCCTTATGGCTTGCTTTACGGGTCACTCATAAGAGGGCTCCTTAATGTCTTTCTCTGATGCAGTGATTGCCTCCTAGGTCAAATGAGTGCCTTTTAGCAAGTCTTACTCTTAACGCATGGTGTCCTGTAAGCAGTTGTTCTTCCAAATACTCTGGAGGAGTTGATTACGGCAGAGCTGCTCAGAGTCTAGCAATAATTAATGTCCATTCATCATTCGGCTAGACCTCAGTAAATCAGTAATGAGCTCTCCTTCGCCGTCTCACTGGGATAAAATTTCACACATACTCTTAAAAAATGAAGGAGGCCATTTTGTACCATCACAAAGAGAAAAACATTGTTTGCCGTTTAATTAAAGAAAGCAGTTTCTACAATGTGCAATATGCTAACCATCATATCTCCATGTATAACGGATCAGACATTTTCAGTGCGGTGACAAGGTGAACAGAGTCACTTCTGTTCATTTGGGATCACAGACTGTCTATGTACAGCAGCGAGTCTCAAAATAACGCTTCTAATTATATTTCATCCTCACCAGGCATTGACCGTTACAATTCAGGACTTGCAGTCTTGCAGGAATTCAAGAGGAGAACTGTCGAGTTCAGGCGACATCACTTTTGTATGATGGTGCGTTTTCTGGGAATAATTGCTAATTTGGGAATATTTACATCAACCTGCCTTTTTTTCCACTTTCTCCTCCCCTGGATTCGTTCTTTCTAAGCACTTAAATCTTTTATTATTATTATTATTATTATTATTATTATTCTATTTTATTATTACATTGCATATATGGAAAAACACAGTGTGCTGTGTTACTTCTGACTACTGGCAGCTACTTTCCTTTATTTTGTTGTCGTCATTGTTATTTAAGATTGTTCTTTGTACTATAGGAGAAGAATCCGCTAGGGAATTTGAGGCATGCTTTGTGAGTTTCATCCAGTATCATTAATTGCTGTCGTTGATGTTTGTACTAAGATATTAAGAGGTCTCCATTTTACTGTTTCTTTCGTTTTTTTTTTTTGTTTGTTTGTTTTTCCTGTTTTTTAAGGACATAGTCCATTCTAAACAGAAAGGTTTTTTTTTTTTTTCCTTGTAAATAATCA
>JAMWET010002060.1:0-92500 GCA_024036415.1 Prochilodus magdalenae | reverse complement strand
CACTTTGGACTGTACAGTATATTAAACCTCAAACTCGTCACCCAGGCCAGTTCCCCTTAATCATCCTTCAACACAGGGATGATTAAAGAACACACTAATGAAATGCGACACATTCCATTGACCTGTGTCCACTTTGAGATAATTAAGATTTTGTTTTCAAGACAGTCCCAGAGACTTTGTCCTTCCCTATCCTGGCCTAAACCCCACTGAAAAGCTGTAAGGTGAGCTGAACAGTGTAAATGTGGGGACCTAGAACCCAGGCGAACCTGAAGAGATT
The DNA here is from genome assembly GCA_024036415.1 of Prochilodus magdalenae. Classification (NCBI taxonomy): domain Eukaryota; kingdom Metazoa; phylum Chordata; class Actinopteri; order Characiformes; family Prochilodontidae; genus Prochilodus; species Prochilodus magdalenae. The sequence goes on along the minus strand of JAMWET010002060.1, from coordinate 92,223 downwards.
CTGTACCTGCAGATTCTTACATATTGACTATAATGTCATTAAGCATTATAAGAGAAGACTCATTGCTGATGTAATGGCAAAGTACTCAGTGTAGGGGTGTCAATAATTATGACACATGAATGATTTTCTATGTTGAACTCAACAAACAGTTGAACACTATGAACTTGCAGACACATGTCATATATATTAAGTGTATAGTAAGAGTGTCACCAGCTTTTTTTTTTTTTTAATCAACAGTACATGGCATGTGTCCAGGCCTGGTAACACCATTGTGTCTGACTGTACAGACCATTTCTAGTTTAAAGGACAGCTCTATTTAACTAACATGCTTAGCAAAGGTTATCTAAGTACACTAAGAGCAATACAACATCTGCTGGCTACTGTAACGCTGTCTGAGCAGTAATCTGCTATTAATGGAAGGTAGGGCTCAGTGGAAACGCTTACCTTGTTTTGAACTTCTCAGTTTAACACTCTGTAGGAAAAGAGTGACACGCATATGAGTTCACAAAGCGTGAAACAGCTGGCCTGTGTGAGTCATTACTGAAGCATACAACACATGTTGCTCAAACGGATCTTAATCAGACCACATTTTGGAGTGTTACCCTCATATGCACTCATCATCTAAAGTATGTAGTTGCACCCAGAAGGAAGTGTGGGAAGTGCTATGGGGAAGGAAGATAAAGGTTAACAGGAACAGTAATGATGATGCATTTTGACTGATATGGGCGATGTTTGTTGAGCCACACAGAGTCACTCAACATGGTGTCGGGCTGCCATATTTGCTAACGCAACATGCCAGACGTCTCGGCACAAAGTTGTAGAGGTTCCTAATGATGTCCTGTGATAATCCATCCCATACAGTTTGAATTATCTTATACAGTTCCTGCAGTTTGTGCGGTAGAGGTGGAGTGACTCCAGGCCACATGTAAATCAGTGAGGCCAATCATTCTTAATCATTCAGTAGAGAGTTTTTAAATTTGTATTCCGCATTTAACCCATTCATGAAGTGAAACACCCACATACACACACACACTAGTGAGCACACATACTAGGGGGCAGTGAGCACACTTGCCCGGAACGGTGGGCAGCCCTATCCACGGCATCCGGGGAGCAGTTGGGGGTTCGGTGCCTTGCTCAAGGGCACGTCAGTAGTTACTGTCAGTTCAGGGAATCGAACAGGCAACCTGGTCACAAGGCTTGTTCCCTAACGTCCAGCCCACAACTGCCCCCGTGTGCAGCATGACAACAAACCGTTCATCATGGCGCTGACCACGATGCCTCCAAACACGGATTCCACCAAGACAAAGGCGGGACTGGTCACTAAAGATGACCTGCTGCCATTCTGAGTCACTCCATGACAGTCTGGCACAACACCATTACAGTCTTTGGTGGTGTTGAGGGCAGTCGTTGTAGCCGTCTGGGTGCATGTAGTTCTGTGTTGTGCAGTCATCTGCCAATGGTGCTGGCGCTAACAGGATGGCCCATGGAGGGAATCGCTGCTCGCTGTATTTTTGCAATCATGGCTGTTAAGTCAGTCAGACACAGTGATAAGACCTGTCCTTGGTCACGTGTGGCAGAGCATGAAGTGCCTATCATTTGCATGTCTCACAATGTCAGACCAAACCACCAGTTTCCAACCACCAACCAGTTTCATTCCTGTTGGTTGATTCCTTCTGGGTGCAAATATTTGTGCATCATTTTTTTAACCACTCATACACATGTATATGCTATAGCCAGCCAGGACCTATTACTAGTGGGGGTTACAGCCAAGACCCAAACAGGTTGGACAGTTGGAATCTTCTTAAATGGGACAGCATAGGGCTGAAAATGTACTCAGACAGCCAACATGACTAATGCTTCTGTGAAAGACGCGCCAGAGTTCTATAGCTGGCTTTCCTATGACTCGTTCACTTGAAACATAAACAGAAATGTCACGTTAATTTGCATTTCATGATTCTGTAACCACTACCACCAACTTTCGTTTGAGCTAGCGAGTATCTAGCAGCCTTTAGCAGCATGGTGGGCCTGAACCATTGTATAAGCTGCCGGTATACAGCAGTTTAGGGCAGCAAGTCAGTCAGCAGACTGGTAGCACTTTACATTAAGTGTTGACTAACTAACATGGACTAATACATTAGTTAACATAAGTAACACATTACCAATGGTTACCTAATGTCAGGTAAACATGTAACCACTGTCACACTTGTTTACTGAACATTAGTTAACCATTGTAACATTGTTAGTGCATTACTTCATGTTAGTTGGTCAACACTTAATGTGAAGTATCACCTCTGTATAAAGTGCAGCCTGCTGTGGATCCTCTGTTTGCCTCTGTATGAAGGCAGTGTAGTTTACTCCATATCAATATTAGGAAGAACTGAGCAGAAGACATGAGCACTGACTCAGTGTAAGATGCTGCCTTCTACAGAGGCAGAGCAGGAAGCACGGTCTTTAGACAGCTGCCTTTCAGTTTTGGACACAGAAAAAAGTTTAGTTTCACTGTGAACAGTTCAGTGTAACGGAAAAGAAGAGAGGTGTGAATTACTTTGCTTCTGCTCATGACGTTGAGGAACGTCCTGGGCTGGGTGTTCCCTGCCCACTCAGATGAGGTGCCCAGCCGCTGCTTTTGTTGCAGTGATGTATCAGACGACTGATCAGAGGGGGCGCTGTTGCTCTGCCCTGCAGGAAACGGAGACAGAACGTTCTCAGAGAACTTCAGAGTAAATATGGGGAACGCCACTGACTTTCTTTTTGGTTTGATACTGAGTAATGCAAATGCTAGCATTCCAGTAATTCTACTCATATGTTTAAAATGGGAACAAAATATCAGCTGGTGTCCAAAAAATGTGTCATTCTATTTTTATCTCATGATGATCGCTCCAAAACCACATAGAACGACAGTTCTTTACATTACCATTGATATCCCACAGGACCACCCCAGGTATCACGGTATTATGTGGATGGTGGATCATCCTCAGCACTGCAGTGACACTGAGATGGTGGTGGTGTGTTAGTGTGTGTTGTGCTGGTGTGAGTGGATCAGACATAGCAGTGCTACTGCAGTGTTTATACACTGTGTCCACTCACTGTCCACTCTATTAGACACTCCCACCTTGCTGGTCCACCTTGTAGATGTAAAATCAGAGACAATAGCTCATCTGCTGCTGCACAGTTTGTGTTGGTCATCCTCTAGTCCTTTATTAGTGGTTACAGGATACTGCACACGGGGCGCTGTTGGTTGGATATTTCTAGTTGCCGGACTGTTTTCAGTGCAGCAGTGACACTGGGGTGTTTAAATACTCCAGCAGCACTGTCTGACATCAGCACAACACACACTAACACACTACACTACTGAGAATGAACTAAATAATACCTGCACTGTGGTGGTCCTGGGACTGGACAGGGTAAACAGGGGATAACAAAGTATGCAGAGTACTGTAAGCAGATCTAAAGACAATCCAGGCATGCATCATATAGGATTTATCATTGTAAAACTGTGCAGCTTATGCAAAAACTGGGTGTTTTAGGTAAATGCTGTGTGTGGTAGTTGTGTGTTAATTATAAGGTACTTATTATTAGGCCTATGAGAAGTATAAGCAGTTGCTTGGACCGATAAACTACATTTTATACTTTCAAGTTAATGTCTGTACTTTTATTATACTTTTTAATTGTACCCTAGCACTTATTAAACTCTTTTCTTGGTCAGTATGAATGAAATGACTGATTGGGGTAGGTAGCCGGCTCCCAGGCAGGACGTCCTGCATGTTCAGAAATGGCCTTGTCTTCTTCTGTCCTTTACATTCATTGATTACAATAAATGGCTCCACTTTTTAAGATCAAATGTCTTATAGTACATTACTAGAGGTAGTTGGGACATGGTAACTTTACAGGAGAGTGAGGCAAACCTTCCTGACACAATTCTTCTTGGGTCAGTTTGAGCTCAACGTACCTCCTTCTGTGCTTAGAACAAAAGACTCCGGTGTTCTCATAGGTAGCGGAGGGGTGAGGGGTGCTGGACTTGCTGGAGCAGAAAGAAACTGACTTCAGTTTAAGATGCAAGACGCAACAGGATGCAAATGAATATTTGCATGTATGGAATCAGACAATGGAAAGTTGATTTAGATGGAAGCGTACCGTCACATGCAAAAGACTCAGACGTCCGCACAGGTGGAGGAGGAGTGCGAACCGGTGGAGGGTTCTGAGTCAAAACTAAGAAATATAATAATACCATTAAATGCTTGTATTTAAATGTAACAATAGTAAACGGCTAGCTTGGATGGAAAGAAAGCCGTCAGCCAGGCTGATATTTGATATACTGATATTGACAGAGCTGCTCTTTTAGGGGTGCTGTGCGATTTGTTAGCTGATCATGCAACTGCTTTAATCGAAAGCAACATGTGTCAAGAAGAGTGAGTGCCTCCTGCTGTAGTTATGCTGCAGCTTGCACATTTGCTACTTGACGGAGCAGGAACTGACTGATAGATGTGATTTTTTTTTTCCCTCTGTAAAAGTTTCTCTTTCTTTTACTTACTTACTTCTTCTCACTTTCACTTACTACCAAAAACAGCTAAATCCTGTAAACTGTTTATCTGCAGGGATGGTGCGTAAACAGCTTTGACATGGATGCAGTGAAATGTATACCGCTGGGGAGTTACCTTCCGAAGGTGTCTGAAGAGGAGTGAGTGGTTGGATGTGAGCAGGAACTGGGTGGGTTGGGGAGAAAGAAGTACAGCTTGTATTAGGGTTCTTGTGTTTCCTAAACAGAGTTCTTGCTAATGATTGTGTTGTATGTGGTTATGTGCTTGTCTCAAGATAAAATAGCGTGTTAACTATAAGCTTTGTCAGGGTACTGGGCTCTGATGTGTATTTGATATACTCACCATGAAGTGACATTGTCAATCTAGCTCTTAAACTCTGTAAGGGAGAGAAAACATTTATTAGCAATGCTATTAGAGCTACATACAGTGCAGGATAAAAGTCAGAGACCACTGTTTCATTTATTCAAGTGATTTGTGTTTTCAGCCATCAGCATGGTGGCGCATGCGGGAGCACATAGCATAAAGGGCCTGGGTTCCAACTGGGGTCCTTTCTGTGGGAGTTTGCATGTTCTTCCTCTGTCTGGGTGCTCCAGTTTTCTTTTAACAGTCCAAAAATGTGTGGTGAGGTGAACTGGAGATGCTAAATTGGCCCGTAAGTGAATCACAGCCTGAACCGAGTTTTCTGTCTTCCTCCCATTGAACACTGGAATAGGCTTTGCATCCATGCGACCCAGAAGGATAAAGCACTGACATGGAGACATGGATAGAGTGTGCGATGTGTACAGCAGAGGTTTTAAAAACGTCAATGTCAGTTAGGGTGAGTGCTATCTAACAGAACTGACTATTGATAAAGCTCCATGGTAACAGCTACAGCCTGTTATTGTATAAAAGTTGTAGGTGTTTCTAATAAACTGGCCAGTGTCCTCTGTAAGAGAGCAATGTCTTGTCTGTACTGTCATTGTCTCCCAATGCAAAAAGTGGAATCCAGTCCAAGGCCTATAAAAAGTGCCACTGTGATAGAAAGAGGGTCAGTGATGGCTTACCCTGCTCCTGGACCATGTCCTCTTAATGTCTGTGTCTGAGTTTGAATTCCCAGACCATTCGGAAGACTTCCCAACTCTGTGCACAGTTTGATGGGGCTTCTCTTGTACTGCATTCTGCACTAAATCTAGTAGGGGAAAAAATATGAACGCAAGTTTTGGACACTGAAGCCGTTTAGTGACATTCTAAAAGTCTAAATTGTCTAAAACTGATCATTGAAAGAATAGCTGCACCAGGAAGGAAGATTTAGAATGAAATGCTTTTGGGAAGGAGGATAAAGGTTACCAGGAACAATAAATGACGATGAAGTTAGACTGACATGGGCAATATTTATTGAGCTACACGTACAGAAGTAGTATGGCGTATATCTCAGTGTCGTTTTGGGCTAACGCAACATGCCAGACGCCTCAACATGGAGTTGCAGAGGTTCCTAATGGTGTCCTGTGATAATCCATCCCATGCAGTTTCAATATACACAGTTCCTGCAGATTGTATGGTAGGGGTGGAGGTGGAGTGACACCAGGCCTTCTGGACATGTGATGCGTGACTACAAACAGCTGACCACGGTGCCTCCATACAGGGACTGGCTGGTCATCTCCACCAAGACAAAAGCGGGACTCGTCACTGAAGATGACCCACTGCCATTCTGAGTCACTGCATGACACAACTGGCACAACACCATTGCAGTCTTTGGCAATGTTGACGTGGTGTTAAGGGCAGTCGGCATAACGCTCTATGCAGGATGACTCATGTGGGCATAACTGCTCTCTGTCGTGGCCGTTGGACCAGTCAGGTACAGCGATAAGGCCCGTCCTTGCATACATCACATGAGTGTCCGAGAGTAAACTATGTTTACCTATCAAGTTTCATTCCTGCAACTGTTCTTTTGATGATCAGTGCATATTTCACATTTCAGCATCTATTCAGGAGCATGAAGCATGTTCCAAGGTCTGGTACTGTCCTACCTTCATCAGTAGCCATTTCATAGGACTCTGGTGTTCTCTCAGGAAGAGGTGGAGCTGGAGAGGGTGGGCTTCCTGCAGGGAAATAGTTCTGTTACTGATTTGACAAGACCCACAAGGCCGTGCAGTGACCTTGAGTTTCAGTTCTACATGTGATCTTGACCACTCACCTGCATTCCCTGTGTCAGAGGCAGTTTCGGGTGGGATGACCACCAACAAACTCTGGCTGCCCGAAGTATTGTCTTTGGTGTCTAAAAGACATAGGGAAAGCGGTCACATCCATGCGTTCCCTGCTACCATTGAATATCTAGGTCGTGAATTGAGATGAACCAATTTAGGGAACCGGTGACTGGATGACCAGATTAAGCCATTTAGAGATTTCCCATTTCTAACGGTGAATGGGACAGGAGCTGAAACTTTGTCCATTGTCTTGCTGACATGAACTGAAATTTAACTGACTAATAAGAGGAATTAGGAAATGGGCACTGCGTATTTCCGGGGGAATGTAATTGTACTGAGCAGCGAGCAGTGGTTGCCCTTAGTTTCGATAGTTTTGGGTTGTTATTTTAACAGAGTGTAACAGGACACATTTTTAGATTAAGAAAAAGGCGGCTTTGATTCAGTTTCACCTGAGCATGATGGATCTTCTGCAGGAAAAGGGAAGAGATTTGAAATACAACCACCGTGCTAACAAATAGAACTACCTCCTAAATTAAATTAGGCGGAGGAAGGAATATAGTTTGATGAATAAGATTCTATTCCTAGTCATTTTTAACCATTTCTGTTCATCCATTCCTCAAGAAATGTTCACACAGTATGAAGTGTAGCTGCTGTAAAAAATAAACTTACGTGAAACAAGCGCATGTGCATATGTGGTATATAAGATCTCTACCCATTATCCTATGGAATATAATAAGCGCAAGACTAAACATTAGTAACGAGGTCTGCCTAAACCCCACTGGTGGTTTTTTAAGGATGTAAAGAATACTTTGACAAAGTGTCATTGCCCAATGTACAATTGTCCAAACAGAAATATCCAAATTCCTTCTGCATTTATTGGTCTCTTGTGCCCGGGATGACTTTTATCTCTGGGGGCTGAAGTGCAATTTTGACAGCCCAAAAACACAAAACAATGCATTAATTAAAAAGGTAGGTTTGATTTCAGATTTGAGTTTTTCATAATGTATTGTGTTGTAAACACACTTTCTCTGTTAGTTCTGTGCATTTCTATCCTCCTTTTCTTTTCTTTTATTATCTTGACCTTTTGCTAACCTCTGGAAGGTCTGCCCCCCCACCCCACTCCACTCCAGTAGTAATAAGTGGTCCTCTCAAAGATAATTTTGTAAACTGTTTGATGTTTACTTATTTTGTCTTTGACTTATTTGCAAGTGGATTATCATATGTCTAGTTCCCTATCTTATATCTATCTCCTGAAAAATGAATAACTCATACAGCCATATTGATTGGAAATTGAATAGATGGTTGGACTTCTGCACAGTCAGTTATTTTATTAGATTTTTGGAGCTAAAATATTTCAAGCATTCAAATTTTAAATAAAAACATCAATTAAATACGTTGTATAGTATAAAATATGTATGTGGTGTTAGGGTAACTTTCTGGTGGGCCAAAAGAAACATCAGGGGCCGGCTTTAGGGGGGCTTACTTCAGGCAGTGCTGACCAAGACTGTAAATTCCTTTCCTGACATGGCGTCTAAACTATGTTCAGCTGTACACTCTGAATAGGCTAAACTAAAACTACAAACTTCCTGCTCTCTTTGAATTTAGTTTTGGACCTCTGGAATCTTGGACCGATCCAAATATTTACTGAAGTGTTTCAATTGCTGAACCTACTCCTGTGATGGGATCAAGGTCACATGAGCAGTGATTACATTTTTCCCACCAGAGGACCACAAACAGCAAACACAACACTGGTGTTCCACTTACTATAGCCAAAACATAGCAAATCACGCTGCAGCACTTCAACTAACCTCCGTCAGCCAGAATGTAGGATTCTGGGGTTCTCGCAGGCAGGGGAGGAGGAGAGTCTTCACCAGATGAAGGTGAAATCACACCTGACCACAAACACACACATAAACACAGGGCCAGTATATTTTAGCTTCCCTCTAGTTAACTGCACACTTAAAAAAGAGATTCCCAAATGGTTCTTGGCAAGGGTGCTTGGCTTCTACTAAAGGCAACTGGTATAGAAGCTTATGTTTAGATTATTTAAGCTCTACAGAATTCCTGGTGGTTTCAGTCAAGCATTCCTCACTCCTGTATCAGCCAGTTTGGGCTGTATGGGGTTTGTAATAATGAACAATAATGGGATGTAGGAAGTAATCAAATCTGAGGAGGTTAAACCTTACAGTGCTCCTTCACTTAAACATCTCATTTACAAAAACACTTCTTTAAATGACGTTCTGTAGGGTTCTTCAGGGAACCAGGGATGGTTCCTCTATGTCAATGAACATTGAGTTCATTTTCATTTTAAAATATTAACCTTGCCCAGTAGAGCCTATTCGGTTAGATATACTCCATAACCAAGTTTAAACTTCTTCAGTGTTATGCCTTACACTACTGGTTCTCAAGCTGGTCCTCAGGAACACCTACATGCTCCACGTCCTTACACCTATCTATGTGACTCAGGCGGGGGTAAAAAATAAGTATGGAGGGTGTGTGAGGACTGGTTTGAGAACCCATTTTTGCATATTGGCCCATGCAGAACCTTGCTTTAAAGCCTTTCAGAAATTTATAGAAACAGAATAAAAGCCTTTATGATTGTATGTGTGTAATCTGACCTTTATTTTCTCCCTGTGTTGGACGTTCAAGAAGCTGGTCATTAAGAGTCAGAATAGGTCCACCAAAACAAGGGTTTTGGGTCCACCCATCCTCGCCTATAACTTCTTGCAAGGCGACACTGGAATTGTCAACGGAGTTTGGAGAATCTGGACCAAAATATGGATCCTCCACAGTAAGACAGAGGGAGTTTATCTCTTGTGGCTGGAGGTGACCTGTAGCAGGGGCAGCGCTGTTCAAGCCTCTCAACTCCAGAGACCTCTTGCTTGGGTCAGGCTGCTGTGTCGGTGATGGCTGAGGTGGTGCTGCAGCAGGGGCAGCATTGTTCATCACTGATTGCTCCAGAGACCACTGGCTTGGGTTAGGCTGCTGTACGGGTGGTTTCTGGGGAAGTGCTAAAGCATTGTTCATCACTGTATGCTCCAGAGACCTCTGGCTTGAGATAGGCTGCTGTACGGCTGGTGGTTGGCGAGGTGCTATGTCTCTGTTTATCAGTGTTGGGTCTAAAGACCTCTGGCTTGAGATAGGCTGCTTCATGGGCGGTGATTGGTGAGGTGCTATGGCTTTGTTTATCAGTGTTGGCTCTAAAGATCTCTGGCTTGGGATAGGCTGCTGTACGGCTGGTGGTTGGCGAGGTGCTATGTCTTTGTTTATCAGTGTCGGGTCTAAAGACCTCTGGCTTGAGATAGGCTGCTTCATGGGCAGTGATTGGTGAGGTGCTATGGCTTTGTTTATCAGTGTTGGCTCTAAAGATCTCTGGCTTGGGATAGGCTGCTGTATGGCTGGTGGTTGGTAAGGTGCTATGGCTTGGTTTATCAGCATTGGCTCTAAAGACCTCTGGCTTGGGACAGGCTGCTGTATGGGTGGGAGTTGGTGAGCTGCTGTGGCACTGTTCATCACTGTTTGGTCCAGAAACATCTGATTTGGAATGGGCTTCTGTATTGATGGTGGTTGGTGTGCTGCTATAGCAGGGGAGGCATTGTTCATCGCTGCCTGGTCTAAAGATCTCTGACCCAGGCTCGACCCAGGCCGTGGTGGTTTGATGGGAATACCGGAGCTCAGTGCATCAGCTCGGGGCCTTGTTACATGTTCAGGCATTTGGGACAAGTAGTGTCCAAAATCTGTTTGCTGCATTGGGGCATCAGTTGTTGACATGGCCCAGCCCGTCATCAGGTCTGGTGATGTGTGCTTGGGGGTGAGGACCTTTGGGCTGAGTGGAGGTGAATAGGACAGCTGCTGTGAGAAGACATTTGGTGCAGCATGGTTCAACAACTCCTGTACGGGATACCTGTAAATATGACAGAACTGACCATGTTACATCACTGCATTCAAGACCCGAAATCTGTTGCAATTATAGGGTACATTATAGGGTACATTATAAGGGTGCAATGTTTTCTATATTGTCACTGTCCAAAGAAAAACAAGTATCTCCAAAATGGCAACTTTACAGGAAAGGCCAAAAACCTCATTTCATTTGAATAGAAGTCAATGGAACCAGACGTTTTTCCCAGCAGTTTTGGGCCATTTCTGTTGGTCCATTCTTCATGAAATTTCCACAGAGTGTAGACCGCAGCTCATGTGATCAAATGAGTCATCAAAGTAAAAATCAACAAAAATGGAGATACATGTTTTTCTTTGGACAGCGACGATATATGAAATGTAAGTCTTTTTGTATTTCCATCTTGACAATAATGCTATTTTGCCCCAGCATCTTATGGGAATCATTATATAGCATTAGCGCCACATTTTTCAATATTTTAACCTAAAGCCTTACTCTCAATGCAACTTATTCACCAGCCGTTACTAGAAAGTTTCTCCTTAAAAGCCACTTATGCAATTTTTTGGGGGGTTGTTTTTAGCTAACAGCAGTACCAACACACACTGAAAAGCACAAAGGTGTGAACAGTTGTGTGGTTTAAGAACACATCATGAAACTGACGTAACTCTTTCTTAGGACCTTGAGAAAAAAAGAAAGGGAGATATATTGGTAAACGAGGCCCAGTATTCATCGGGTCAGCTGGGAGCTAGCTAAACCAAAGCACATGACCAACGCTGGGGTGATGTTCATGAGGCTACATGACAATTGCATAAGCCTTACAACAAAAATAGACATTAATAATTAGCAACAGTCGTCTGAAAGGCTGTTTCAGCTGCTTCAATGTAACACCTATGACAGCTGACCCTGCCCCTTGCTTATATGAGCCTTTAGAAATATTCAGATTAATATAGACTTCAGTTCTCATTAAAGGTTTGTGTGATTGTCATGTAGCCTTTTAAACAAGATCTGGATTTTTATGTTTTCAGACATTTTACATAATATACATTTCATGCAGTTTATAACTGAAAAGAAACGTATATGTTACACATATTTATGTATTTACCTCATCTATACGTGGCATGCTCTGTTTAGAACCAGCCTAATAATAACAAGGTAATGCACAATTATGTCTAGATTTTATTAGAAATAAACATATCTGTTTTAGATACCTGAAATGAGCTACAGTGATACAAATGTATGTCATGGTTTCTCAATCAACTGTGGACCATGAAGCACCCTCTAGTGGTCCATGGGTCTGTCCTCAGGTGGAGGCAGTAGTTTGTAAAGGTGGAAATGTCATATATAACCATATTAGGGTTATATTAAGTATATTGTATGTATACTGTATACTGTATGTAAATGTGTATAACTGTACACATGTTGTAATTAAAAATGTAACAGTAGGAGGCTAATTAAGCAGCTTTAGTTTGAGACAGCATAGCTGCTGGCTAGCCACTGATGGAGAGGTTTCTTTGGCCATTTTTACCGATCCTTTGTTTGAATTTTGTTCAACCAAATTCCTTGAAGAAGCTGTATTTCTAAAAACTGATTTTAGGTTTCTGTTGGACCGCTATGCTTTGTAGGTATTATCAGAGGGGGCTTGGGCCAGGAAAAGGTTGAGAATCACTGATATGTGTTTGCATGACATTCATCTGCTCTAATAGCAACGGTGATATCTGTAAAATATACGATAGGTTTGAGATTACTCATCAAATAAACCTTTCACACTGATACACATGAAATGTGTTGCTATAACCTGCAAGCAATGTGGCAGGAAACACAGACTGTGACATTTCCTTTATATATATATTTATATATCTATCTATCTATCTATCTATTTATCTATCTATCTATCTATCTATCTATCTATCTATCTATATATATATATATATATATAGAGAGAGAGAGAGAGAGAGAGAGAGAGAGAGAGAGAGAGATAGATAGATAGATAGATAGATAGATAGATAGATAGATAGATAGATAGATGTTATTTGTGTAGACTGACGGTCTACCATACCTGGGTTCAGAGCACAGTGGAGAGCTGTAGTTTACTGCAAAAGTCTTTGGGTCTGACTCTGTGTCCAGCTCAATAAGATCTGATAGGTCACTATCACTGTCTTCAGAGATGGGTGAGGGGGCTGCCGGGACCTGATAGATATTAAAATATTAAAATAAATTAGGAATGACTGCCGTTTCAACTACTGCATACACAAACAGTCAACTTTCAAACTAAGACAGAAACAAATCATCAATTAGTGCAAGATTACGGCAATAAGACCCCACTTCTTAAAAAGTCAGGAAAGCAGGTAAAATGCAAATAAATCATGTGGCTTTTCAGTTTTTGACACACCTGTTGAAAATACATGTTGTCTTTTACATTGTCTCTAAATTTAATGATGACTGGACTAGAGTTGGCCAAAATGATTTGGAAAAAACATCTGATAGTGTTGACTTTAAATTAAGAATGTTCTTCCTCCCCCTGTAATGTTATAATTTTCACATCATTTGGTTTTGTTCCAACAGCCATGATCTGAATGTTAATAGTGCAAGAACAAAATGTGTAATTGATTTTATTCATACATTCTAAAATTGATGCCTGCAACGTGTTCCAAAAAGAGTTGAGACATCGGAAATTTAAAGAGCCGAGCTTTCATTGGACACTTCAGATATTTCCAGGAACCAGTGCATTTATGATTAATTTGGGTTGTGCCAGCATTACAATTCTATTGTTTGATAGAATGTGGCAGCAACAATGAAAATATTTAGAGTTGTTCATTCAAGAGAACTCACAAATGTAAACCCCATACCATTTCTGAGATTATTCAGTGTTAGGAATGGTTTTATTTGTTAGCTCATCGGCTTGAACTGAATAAATATATCTTCATTGTCCAAAAGAAAACAATTCTCAAAAATGGCGACTTTATAGGAGAGGACAAAAACTTGATAATGATGTAAGCCAATGCAACCAGGCTTTGGGTGTCTAACAACTTTTAGCCTCATCACTCCAGCCCTAAATCAATGTGGCCAAAGTTTGACACCATACATACAAGTAGAAAATGATATGCATTTGTTTTTTTTTGCTGGATCATTGACCTGACTTTAAAAGGGTATGGGGCGGGGGAGGGGCGCTCTGCACTGCCTATAAGCAGCTCAAAGGATTTCTTTCCATCTCACCTTCTCTTGGTTTGAGTTGGGCTCAAACATCTGCAGATACCTCTCGAACAGGAATGTGATGGTTTTGTACACCAGTTCATACTGCTCCTATTGGAGAGATGAACAAAACTGAGAAATAAAAACCAAACTGGAAGCCAAACGTATCTACAGAAAGACGAGAGAATGGAGTGTGGTGGTACCTTGGTTTGGACTACCGAAGGCCTCTGTGTCCTCATATCTTGAACCATTTCAAAGATGTTGAAGTTCTCTGGTATTATCTGAACGTGAATCAACAATGCATGGCATTTGAATGGCATTTGAATACATAGAGTACCATGCTAAAGTTAGAGACCACCCTTCGTTTAATTCATTTCCAGGCAAAATTCCAGTCCTTAAACACTTAATTAATTAAATGAAGTAATTTAAAAGTTACTATTTGTTTTTACATCAGGAACAAGAGGCCAGAAAACATTCACCAAAAGGCTAAACAACTGAATATATTTATTATTGCGGTATTTATTATTTTGTCCATCCTTTGTCTTTGATACACCTTGTTCAAGTTGTCGGTCCATTGTTCCGAGAACACCAGCAGCTTAAGTTTGATTTGAACTTCAGATTGTCCTTCTAGACAGCTACACAAAGTGCTAAGTTGTTTTCTCACCATTGAAAGATGCACAGACACCTTTTTTTTGATTCAAACTTTGAGTAGAGCTTGAGTTTCTCCTCTCTCTCTTTCTCTCTCTCTTTTGAAAGCTTTACTGAATGTTTATCTGATGGGGACACTATTGGTGGTCAGTTAGGTCTAGCAGGTGGTTGAGTAACATTTCCTCAGTATCTCCAAACAATGTTTGACCTCTAGTTTTTTGGGGACAGGTTTGGTCGTCTAGCGCGGTGTTGCTCTGACCTGGTTCTGAAGGCCCATTGCCCTGCATTTTTTAGCTCGTTTCCTTCTTCAGCACAACCACTTTTTCACTCAGTAACAGGCTGTTAATGAGTAGTTGGATGAAGGGCATTGGGAGCAGGGAAAACACTGACAAAGTGCAGGACAGTGGCCCTTCAAGACCAGGGTTTCAACTAGGCCTGGCATGGTGGTCAGGAGTCCCATTGCCTTTGTATCTGTCACAGGCTTCTGAAACTCCTGTGTTTCTCCTTTGACATATCTCCTGAAGAATATGCAACTTTGTAAATTGAGCATTTAAAGGCCATTCTAACTGGAAATAAAAGGGTGGTCTCTGACTTTGATGCAGTACTTTACAATAAACCTCATGAAATGTAATGAGATGCCTCCTTTTATAACACTGTATGTCGATATACACAACAAAAACATATTTGGCGAATAGAAAATGGGGACAGAATGTGTCCTCCCAAGGTTGTTCTTACTTGTCTTTTCAGGAGATTCCAGGTGTAGTCTATGGCGCAGAGGACTCCTGTCCTTCCACAGCCAGCACTGCAAGAAGCGAGAAGAGATTAGGAACACAGTCAAAACACACTGCAGTCCTTTAGCATCGGTTCACACGGGACTGATAAGCTGTTCCTCTAAGAGAGATATCATGACTTAATCTTGTGTCAACTTGTTTCTGAATCAGCAGAAATCGCCAGAATAGTGAGAGAGTCTCTAACAGAAGACATGTGAAAATGTGTTTTCCCAGCAGAAGCTTAACAACCTAGGGACACCCATGACACATTACTCAAAAGGATCATTTGCTTCACCCCAGGCCACTAACACCTCTGTCAGGGGCACTGAGAAAGTAAGAAACACCGAAAAAGAAAGCTTGATTTTCTTGTCTGTCTACTTCTAGACAGCTGGGACTGTGTCATAGGTTCTGCTAGTTCATAATGCAACCTTGTGGGCAGTGTCTTGTGTACCATGCTGCTGTACCACAACTAAACAGTCTCCAGTGTTGGCAAACCAACCATAACCCTGTATGCTTGAGGCATCTAGCTTGAGGCTAGTTGGTTCTGAGAGTCTTGAATAAGGAGAACCACCGAAATGATCAACGTTTCATTAGATGGCTTATACATGTCGTTAGGCCTCGTCAAACCGGGGGGAAAAAGGGAAACCAATGCTGGAAATTAGGCAAGTCTTACTAGATGTGACTTGGCAGTATTGCTTAATTCCCTTGTCAGAGTGAGAGAATGACATCAAGCAGAAGTGATGGCATTCTTTGACCTTCCAGCAAAGGGAGATACTGTAAATGCAAACGCTGTAAATGCAACCTCCTTAAGATTCTACTGCATACTTTAAACTTAAAGTTTTAAAGGGGCCCTACATTCACTTTCCCAGAAGAAAAGGTGGAAAGGTGTATATGTGTACATGTTCATAATTTTACATGTGTAAAATTATGGTGTAGCTCAGCGGATAACACCACTGGCCGCCAGAGAGCCACCACCACATGTGGGAGACTGGGGTTCGAATCCCGGTCTGGGTGACTACGCTGTGCTACACCAATAAGAGTCCTTGGGCAAGACTCCTAATGCTACACTGGCCTACCTGTAATATGATTAACCTTGTAAGTCGCTCTGGATAAGAACGTCAGCTAAATGCCTTAAATGTAATGTAAATGTAAATAGAGTTATATACTCACTCATCATCAAAAAAAAAAAATACCTGCACCCAGAAGGAATCAACCGTCAGGAAATATGAGACACGTGAAAGTTTCACACTGAGTGACTATATAACGTTACTGCGTGTGCTTTCTATTTTGACTCTTGTTTTTTGCTGTTGTGTTGGTAGCATCCTTTGCAAGCGAAGCATGCCTTGGAGAAGGGTTTGAAACAGTTGGAAGAAGGTTTGTAGAGAGCTCTGGTAAGTGGTATGATGGAGAGAGAGAACCAACAAATTGTCTGACAGGCCTGGACTGACCCAACAGCCCTGCCCATAACACTACATCAGCTTTGACATAGACTGTCTAAGGTGTTGTGCCTGACTGTCATGAAGTGAGTCAGTAAGTCAGTGGGTCATTTTCAGTGACAAGGCCCGCTTTTGTCCATGTTAAGCTAACCTCACAGGACACCATTGGGAGCCCTTACAGCTCCATGCCGAGATGTACGCATGTTGCGTTAACAAACATGGCTGCTCGGCGCCATACTGAGAGACACTACTTCTGTATGTGTTGCTCAATAAATATTGCCCATATCAGTCTAAATGTATCATCATTTATTGTTCCTGGTCATCTTTATCTTCCCTCCCAGCAGCACTACAATCTGACACTTCCTTCTGGGTGTGACTGTTATTTGAAAATGAGTGTATAATCATAAGCTCAGGTAATACTGATTGTATACAGCCATTGCAACCAATTCTGCAAACAGAATATGTAAAGGTGCTAAAGAGAAACTCTTAAAAGTACCACCCCGGTGGTGAAGTTGCATATATTGAGACCCCATAAAGTGAACTGTTAATGACATCTGCAGGCTACATCCTGCCTTTTAAGTATTTGAAGCACTGGACATCAAGTTAGACCCCAGCTAATGTTCATTGTAGCCCAGGTTACACCTCTGCTAATGTTTAGTACCTAAGATTACACTCCTGCTATATCTCTGAAGCATTGGAGCCCATGTTAAGAAACGTTTTAGCTCAGCCATGCTAAAAAAATATCTAAAGACCACTAATAAAAGCTTCGGTTGGTCCCTAGTGGGAAGGATGCACTTGTTGGTTTTCTAACAAGGTCTAAAGAAGCCCAACAGGAAATGAGTGAGCTCAATGATAGGCATCAAAGGTAGAAAACAAACTAGCACCACCAAAACTAGCATGTTCACCACCGGCTACTCACCACCAAAGCTAGCATGTTGTGCTTTGATGTTGGTACAATGCTGAGGTGACCAGCTAAATCAGCACCGGGCCAACACTATACCTGGTGGACCAGCTTAAACCAGCCTGTTGTGCTGTGTGTCGTACACTCCTAACACGATTTCACCTCATAGACTCCTGACAGTGTTCTAGAGCATTTCACCTCATAGACTCCTGATTATGTTCTACAGCATTTCACCTCATAGACTCCTGATTATGTTCTAGAGCCTTTCACCTCATACACTCCTGATTATGTTCTAGAGCATTTCACCTCATAGACTCCTGATTATGTTCTAGAGCATTTCACCTCATAGACTCCTGATTATGTTCTAGAGCATTTAACCTCATAGACTCCTGACAGTGTTCTAGAGCATTTCACCTCACAGACTCCTGATAGTGTTCTAGAGCATTTCACCTCACAGACTCCTGATTATGTTCTAGAGCATTTCACCTCATAAGACTCCTGATTATGTTCTAGAGCATTTCACCTCATACACTCCTGATTATGTTCTAGAGCATTTCACCTCATACACTCCTGATTATGTTCTAGAGCATTTCACCTCATAAGACTCCTGATTATGTTCTAGAGCATTTCACCTCATACACTCCTGATTATGTTCTAGAGCATTTCACCTCATACACTCCTGATTATGTTCTAGAGCATTTCACCTCATACACTCCTGATTATGTTCTAAAGCATTTCACTTCATAGACTCCTGACAGTGTTCTAGAGCATTTCACCTCATGGACTCCTGGCAGTGTTCTAGAGCATTTCACCTCATAGACTCCTGATTATGTTCTAAAGCATTTCACCTCACAGACTCCTGACAGTGTTCTAAAGCATTCTGCTCAGCCTAAAACACTAAGCTTTGTTAGCAGAGTCTTGTGTTTAAAGTTTTTTGTGCGCTGTTGGTCATCCACCCACACACCCTTCCTGTGTCACTACAACATGGTGTTTTGGACTAAACCATTAAACAGCAGACAGAGTGTCTGCCTCTTGTGTAACATCCACATTTGGGGATTATTCTTGATTCACATCCTCTGCTTCAGTTGGACTCGCAGAGCATTTTGCAGGGTTTTGTTAGGTGGTTACCTGCAGTGGATGCAGATGGGCACGTCTTCATGCTCCTGGTACATGCGCATTTCCTGCAATAGCTCCAGAATGGATGGGATGGAGTCCGGCACACCATGGTCAGGCCAGTTCATGTATTGCAGCTGCTTCATGGTACGTGATGTCTAGAAAAGGAACAGGACTATGTGTAATGTTCACCACAATATCAAGCAATGCAAGACAGTGATGCAACTAAATTTAAGAAAAGGTTAGATTGTGGGTTTCTGTGCTGCAGTTGTTCCCAGGCCGGGTCCAGGAGAACTCCTGATCTGCATGTGTCCCTTAACCAACAACAGTAATCCATAAAAATCTAAATGAAAAGTGATGTTTTAAAAGAACTAAGGCCCAGGACAGTATTCCTTTCTTTGACAGCATAGAGATCTGAACAAAGCAGAGCAAATGAACTAAAGTCAGGCCTCAACTAGTAATGCAAACAGTTGGGTGGTCCAACCAAATGATATGGGCTACCCGAAGACACATCTTTTACAAGAGCACAAATGAATTTATTTAATTAGGGAACATAGAACATGGCCTGTGTGAAAGTTCTGCCACAATTAATAGTTTATGTTCACTTTTATAGAATAAAAATAAACCGTGGATTTAAATTTGAGGAAAATGGCCTTATTAAAGTGTATTCTCAGTAGAAGAAATCTTAACAATGAGACCATATAGACCAAGCAAAGAAAGAAACTATATTAAAAACCACATATAACTATAAAAAGTACATGTGTTACAATATACACCCAAGTTTCTTTCTAATAATATACTTTATAAAAAATTTCAAATCAGAAGTGGGTATGTATATTGGTTGATGAATTGAATCTGAGTAGGAATATTGACAGGCCTGGGTCTCCTTCAGAAGCAGGGTTGGGAACAACTGCCCTTAGGCTTATGCTACTTATTGTTTCAGAGTTAACTCTGTAAGAGACCTTCTCCTTGTTTATATTTTGGGCCTCCTTATCAAATCAATGTAAGACATCCTGTGTCGTAACTGCATCTAAGGCAATACGTTCCTCTAAAGCATCATAACTTATGCGAAAGCCTGTTACTCACTTTCTTAAAGGTCACCCTCAGGGTCCTTGTCACATAGTCCCCCTTACTCTCTTCTGATTCCTGCACAAGAATCAATCAAAGCATGTTAGAATGTCATATCAGACCAGCAGAATGCCTTACCGCCACGTAACCCCGTGTAGGGTGGTTCCCATCGCTATACATGCTGCATTCCACAATGACTTCAATTCCAGTGAACACATGGCAGTGTTTCCTCTTTCTTGGGTTTGAAAGAGAAGTTGTAAGAGGCTTTATGATGGAAGTTGTACTGGTGAGGGGGTGAGGTGGGTGAAGGGGTGGTGCTCAGAATGCAGTTCATTTCAAAAGGACAGGAAGTTTGGTGTGAGCAAAGGAGGAAGTATCACTTACACAGCGCACAGTGAATGGTTCACACACAAATGCATCCACCTTAGACTCGGGCCAGTAGCGCTCACACTTTTTCTGCAAGACAAAACTGATTCAGTTTGATCTAACAAAGAAGTTGTGCGGTTCAATGTGTTTAGTTACAGGCTCTAGGTATTAGATCTATAGGGCTAACACTGTAAAGTGGGACATCTTCCATACTTTCATGTGCATAACTCAAATGACTGAATGCCCTTGGTCATGTGACATGTTTTTGTAAAATTACTGATTATGAGTTACCACATTCCACATCTATTGGGAACAAACTTGCCAGCATATGACATTTTTCCTAGTAATTTTAGAACACAATTTCGACTTTAGTAAAGATGAATGAAGCACTGAATAAGACAAATTATAATAATCAATAATTGTACATTAAAATTATATCTGAAAAGGATTCCAACTTACTTTTAAACACATACAACTGTATAATATGGTTGGGGTAGCTCAGTGGGTAACACCACTACTCAGGGTGCCACCTCTACGTGTGGGAAACTGGGGTTTGAATCCTGGTCTGGGTGACTATGCTGAGCTATACCAATAAGAGTCCTTGGGCAAGACTCCTAACGCTATGTTGGCCTACCTGTAATCAACCTTGTAAGTCGCTCTTCAGCTAAATGCCATAAATGTAATAACACTTACCACTTGCTTTCTATCCAACCAAAAGTGGATCCAGAAACATGTGTTATAATTCTAATTATATATACTTCTAATTTTGAAGTAAATTACTTGGCTGGCTTCTGAAATGCCACAAAATAAGCTGGACGGGTTTGAATGAGTCAATTATAACTTCCATTCATATTACCAGTATGATACTGTGTAAAGGAAATTCTGAGATTTACCTCTAAACACATTTAGTAAACTTGGCGGTCAGAGACATATTTCTGTATGTGTAGCTCAATAAATATTGCCCAAGTCAGTCTAAATTTATCATCCTTTATTGATCCTTTAATGTATATCTTCCTTTCCAATAGCACTGCAATACCACATATCCTTATGGGTGCAACTATTCTTTTGACAATGAGTGTATTTGCTGAAAACATGTGAAAAGACTGTGAATGTTATAGTCGTACTAGTACTAGTACCTAATTCTAGCGACCATATACAAGTTTTTTTGTGGGCCTGAAATGTACTCAATGGAGCACTAAAGCCATACTCCAACACGTTAGCAGAAACAATACGTTAGCTGAAACAGGGCTAACAGACTAAAGGCTGCTATGTCTCTGTTAGTCACCACAGCTGTGCCAGTTTTGAGCATTCTCCTGGTCTTCCAAATATTGCCTTGACTTCCACAGTTCTCCTAATGGCATTTCAGACAGTGGAAATTGCAAGCTGGTAGCACTTTGAGATCTTTTATAGCCTTTTATCCTGTTTTGTAGCCATCATTTACCTTTATGCTCAGGTAACCTGCTTAGTAGTAGTGTGATGATTTGTAGAGTCAGGTTTTTGAAACTATGGAATTGTCATCAGCTGGCAATTCCATGATGGATCTCTGGTCAATCTACTTTTGTCACTTCTAAAATCAACATAACATGTACCTTGACCAGCAGTTCCCAAACCTCTGAATGTTAACGTATGGCATGGGGATGAGTCTCTTTGTATTTCATTAAGGTCTCTAAAAAAAAAATGTAAAAATGCTTACCCTTCCCATTTCAAACTCCCGGCAAGCCATTATGATGACCTGTGAGAAAGAAAGGAGAGAAAAAAACCAAGAGTGCATGAAAGAGACTGACGGGGAGAGATCCGGAGAGCATTAGTGCTGAGGTTAGGTTGTGGTTGAAATACAAAACAAGTTCTTACACTTTGAGGCAGTGAAGAGATGCTCTCAGATAGTTTAATTTATGTGCAATTGTGCCCTTTCCTGCAAACGCTGCAAGCTGAGAAGTGGTTGGTGTAGCTCAGCTGATAACTCCACTGCCCACCAGAGAGCTCCAACCGCATGTGGGAGACTGGGGTTTGAATCCTGGTCTGGGTGACTATGCTGTGCTACACCAATAAGAGTCTTAGGGCCAGACTCCTAACACTACATAGGCCCACCTGTAATCTGGTTAACCTTGTAAGTTCTCGATAAGAGTCAGGTAAATGTACAGCCTACAAGCTAAAACTGCAAACGCTAGCTAAGGGCTTACCTGCACATTGTACTCCCAAAGCATCCTCCAGAAGTCCACAACAGTGTTTGGCAGGGGTCCCTGTGTTGCGATGTATGCCCTTGGCCCCAAAACCCCCTACGGTGTGAAAGAAAAAGCCGTTGATTTACAGTTTGGGTAACAAGTAGTGCTGACATACTCAGTTTATAATATTACCACCTCAACTACTAGACCACACAGTGGCTGCTAGACATCTACATATAATCACCATCATAACAAAAGCTCTATGTTGTTCAGCTTGAGAAGGTTATCTGCCCTTTATATTTCATGACACACAGAGCAATAGAACTGGAATAATACAGTACCTGGTTACATTAAAGTACAAAGCTTTTTTGCAGTAAACCAAAAAATCTCCACCTGTTTTGGGGTCTCGTAGTTGAACTGTTCATTTTTCTCGCGTCGTATGTGATCATCTTTATAGGTGATCAGCGAATTCAATATTTATACAAGTACTTTATTGTGTTTACATGTTATTTTTTTGTTATTTATTTTTTACCTCAAGAAACCACAGCTGTCTCTGCGGAGAGGTGTGAATTGCTTCATCCAGCATGTGGCTTGCACACCTTCTCCGGTCACCACCCAACACTCACTCAACACAGTAAGAACTTCTTTTTTTACTTCTTCTATAAAATGACTCTTTTAAAGATAAAATTTCACTGAGCTGGTCAGAAAAGTTCCTTCATTCATTAAAATAAATCAACAAATATGACATGAATGTTTTTCCCACTAAGCTTTTTTCATAGCATAGTTACAGTAGTGACAGTTCTGAATATAACTCAAAAGCAGTAGCCAGTACATGACTTGCAAAGCTTTGCACAACTGTACACATAAATCTAGCTGATAACGTATCAAATAGCATGTAAATTCATGAAACTAGCTGTGATTGGATTTGGCATGTATTAGACAGTTGGGTCAGATTTGGTGGATGGCTTCCCTGCCACAATTCTGAGGAGAATTTCCTGTAGACTGGGATTTTAGCCACTGCTGGTAGATCTGTATGATCGTACACTTCCATACACCTGCAGATTCAGCTATTTCCATCACACTATGACAAATGCATCACTCCCTTCACTCATCTGCTATGAGACCCATTTTCCACATATCAAACGTGACAGTAACTGCACTGTACCACCTCTTCTCAATCTATGAATCGCACACCCCGCAGGTGCCCCATCATCCTTGTGCAGTGGAACCTGTAGTTACTACCTTTACTAATATTTTGTCTGGTGATCCTATGTGTTCCAGTAGTGACAGTTCTTAAAGTTACATGCCAATTTCAGACTTTCAGACACATTTACTCCAGGAGTAGTAGGGATGTGGATAAGATAAGGCTCTGCTTGTGGACTAAAGCTCTTTGTGTTTTGGTTTTGCAACATGAAAACACGGGAAAGTTTATCTAAAAAATGAATACATCTAAATATATAATCTAAATATGTGACTTTAAAAGGAATCAAAAAGATCAAATAATACAAAACAAAACAAAAAGTTTCACAAGTGTAATTTTTTTTTTGAAAAAATCTATCTATTTTAATCTATCAGTGTTTAAATTTAGACATTAGGGGTCTTATTCCAATTAAAAGTACCCCATAAGTGATGACTTTTTATATACTTTGTTTATCACTATCTCTATTAATAACTTTGGGTTAAATACATTATACCATGACCTTGGCAAATATCTAGGGTCTGAACACTGCATTTTCTTTTTCTATTTTAATGCGAGACCACAGTTTGACCTAATTTGGTAAAATGACCTAAATACAGGTACACAGGGCGCAAGAGAAAAGCTATCTATCTTAGCAGTGTGCCTGTGAATGCAACAATGTAGAAATTAACACAACTACTATACAACAGTCTTGGTTTTAAAGAAGTTAGTAATATCTTGGTTAAAGAATGCAGTTAGAAGAACACAGGTTTCTGCACGACTGATTAGCTGAAGTAAATACTGGATGGTAGTTGGGTAGCTGGGGAGGTGTGGAAATGGTTGAGCTAACCCATTCACGAACATCAAATCACAGGGTACTGTATGTTTGTAGGCATTCAAATTGTTATGTCTCTGCAGATAAACATTTACAGCTCAAATAAATGGCCTTTCACGTCATTTTCTCAGATGCCTAGTCATGTAGCTAAAAGAGAACATAGAGGAACCTTGCAGGTTCAACCAGTTACTGCAATGTGCCGTACCTTGATGAAGTTAGCATTGATGTAATCAGAGTCATTTTTGGATGTGCTTAGCGAGAGCTTCACTCTGCTGTGATCAACTGTGGAGAAACACAATCATTAGTGACCCTTCCTTGATGTACAGGGTGTGCACAGGCAGATTTGGCAGCAGTGACCATCCATCAGCAAGCATCAACAATGGCTTCACTTACATGGAACGATGTCCTTGTATCTGTTCTTCTTCACGTTCTCCTGCTTGTCAGCGGCCTTGGTGGGGTAGGTCCTCTCCGCTCTGTATTTGGTGGACTGCCTCTTCAGTTTCTGATGGAGCAAAAGGGTCATTGTCAGTAAAGCTTGACTTCACTGTTCCTAGTACAAGTTTTGTAAAACTTTTCCAAGAAGGAATTTCCCAAATGTTGTGGTGATTGGGTATTGGGAAATAGTTTAGACACATCTACTTATAGAGGGTTTCCTTATTTAGAGCTTAATGCTTTTACTTTAGAGTAAAAGTGATGACAGCAAACTATAAAATAGCACTCATGGAATTATGCAGTCCACCTTAAAAATCTCAGAAATTAAACTTTACAGGAGGATAAACAGCTTTCTTTACATACAGAAGAGTGTGATACAGCCAGATGTTTTTAGACCAGTTCTATTGGTTTGTCCATCATAATTATTCACAACATTCAGTTTTTAAATATAATATTATATAATAAATAATATAATATAATATAATATAATATAATATAATAGTATATCAGCATCTCATCAGTTGGACCTGTTAACCTGTTAAGTGTAAGCCAGTAGAGTCTAGAACCAACAACATCCATTTAGTTGGGTGTGTCTAAACATTTGACAGGTACTATGTCAGTATAATGGCAGTTGCTTTAAAAAGCCTTGTACACATTTGATTGAATTTGACAAATCCTGCCTGACCATCTTCTGTAAATATAATAAGTGACTGAATAACATGAAAGTAGGAGCCCTCCATATTTGCCAACATTTATATCACAATTTTATCGTGATATAAAATGTTGTGTTTTAATTAAATTGCTGTCCACCATGTCACTATGTGGTTACTGCATAGACACCATACTCAGACACCAGTTTCTGTGGTCTAGGCAAATGACAGGAATGGGGCCCATGTTTTCGGTTAAGGCTCTGGGCTTCTGAGTGACACTACGAAAATGGTGTCTTGGCAAAAGAAATCATCTTATATGTACTCAATATATATTATATTTCTCATTTTTTAGGATTGTTTCCAAAAGCTTCATTGTTTTCTATTGATTAATTGCTTTGTTGTTACCAGTCTTTATTCAGTGCACTCAAAACTAATTCAGTCACTTTACAGTACGTTTTTATAATTGTATCCTGTTCTTCTTTGAGTTACTGTGTTTGTGTTCTGCCAGCTGTTCTTCATTTCTCTCCAAAATGATCATAAATCTCTCCAAAAGCAAAACAGCAAGAAGTGCAGTAATTTTTCACATTTTGCTTGTTAATTTGACTTTTTAAAATGCTTTGCTAGTGCGCTAAACACCTTGACATGCCCCAACCTTTTGATGGACCATTGATGTCCATATCCACACTTTTTCTTTTTCTTTGTGTTTTATCAAAATAAACAAACGACTAAACTTATTTACTGTATATTCTGTATTTACTGTGTATATATATATTATCAGCTGTGCCCCAAAAATGTATAATGCTTTATAATAACTGACTTTTATTGGCTGTGAATTAACCTTAATACCTATTGTGCATTTGTCACCAGTTAATTAGAATTTGCAAACTTGCATGTGTACATGAATGAAGGCTAAGTCATGACCAAATCAATTTTAAAGAAGAGAAGAAGTGTTGTTCATTGCACATTCATTATTCATTATACCTGATATAATAATAAATATCTTTTATAATATACTGTATTTTGTAAAACACTAGCCTAACAATATTGCAATATATATTTAATATATATAATTATTATTATTATTTTTTATTATAATATTATAATATATTATTAACATGATCTTATAATCTTATATATATAAGTATATAAGTATATATATAAGTATAATCAACATTACACTGCACTAAAATGACAGTGAGGTAATTCTGTGCTAATTCTGATCTCTTCACTTGCCTCTTAATGAGCGGCTTCCACATCTTTGTTCTGTTTTGACTTGTGTTTAAACCTTTTGCCCTGTTCCCTGGTTTTTGCTACCTTTGCCTCTTCCCTTTGGTTTCGTTCACCTCTTGCGCTGCTCTTTTGTCATAACCCGGACTGTCTTGTGGTTTTGGCCTTGTCTCTACCCTTTGGTATGTTTGCCCTGGTTACTATTTAGTTCCTGCTGCCTGCCTGTACAGCCCTGTGCTATAGTATTATTAATATACCCTGTCTGCCTTTTAGCTCTGCACATGCCTGCTTAAGCCCTACGGCATTACAAGAACCAGAGAGCAGTGAACAGATTTTATGTAAACATGTAGAGAAAAGGCTGTGTGTTACTCTGTTATTAAATATTCAATAATAGTAGAAAATAATCTTATCTCTTATGGAGAACTTGGATTCGGTTAATCTGGAGTCCATCTTAATTAATTACTATTCAATCCATTTAATTAATTTAATTCAGAACTAATCTATTTAATTGATTATGGTCTGATATACAGTCTTGAGAATGGACCTAAGTACCACTACTCTAGTTTGCATACTCTTATATTATAATATTATATAAATAATGTTTCAAGAAATGGAAACTCCAAAGTCTTTTTTTTACAAGGTATGAGGCCCCAGTGATCCCCTGTACTGATAATAACCCAAAAACATGGTGATCCAACTGGACCTGCCACTTTTTAGGCAGTCAGTAACGAGAAATTACAAGCATGTGTTGCAGGTCCCGCACTGAACATTGTTGAAGTTGTCAGAGGTCATATACTAATCTGCAAAAACGACACTTTGAATTCACTGTATATGTGGTGTCAAGACCCATGCATTTCCATACATCCACCCATTCAGCCTACAGCAGTTCAGCACCATCCAGTCATGCTGAATCATGCTACACAAGACCCCACAAATGCCTGTAAGTGGACCCTAGAAAACAATATAGCTAAAATGAAAGGCATGTGGCCGTTAAAGGGTATTTATAAAATCTGTGCTACAAACTGCAGCTGACATAATAGTTAAAGCAAGACAAACAGTAAGCCCACTATTTGAAAGGAAGCTGGGTTGAGGGTTTGTAGATGTGTAGGTGTTTGTGTATGAGTGTTTACACATGTCTCTGCGAGCAGTTTCCCCTTTAGATTGCCTGCCCCATGAAACAGAGACCATCGTGATAGATAACTTTCCGACCACAGCTTGCTTGTACGCAAGGAGAGCGCGTCTTTGATCAATCAGCATGGAACGTTACGTACCAGCGCAGAATCAAAACGCTTTCATTTCTTTCCTTGTGGCACAGTGCAGTAGGCCAATAGGTGCTGAAGGTCAGAGAGAGCGCTGTGAGGACTGATGTAGTAAGATTACAGCAAGACTTCAGGAAAAATGTGCCCTTTTGTTTTTGTCGACTTTCTTTCTATTTTAGCCATGAGCTTGAGCTGATGTGGCACAAATGCGGGTTGTTTGCCGCGTGAACACAAAAAGCACTCGATTTCTTTTTTTCAAATACATAAATATCCACTTATAGGTGGTTCTAGATCAGATGTGGCCATGTGACCACCAAGAAAAAATTCCTCATTTAATATATGAATATATTTATATGAATGAAGTTTGATATATATATATATATATATATATATATATATATATATATATATACACATATATATACATATACATATATATATATATATATATATATATATATATATACATATACATATATATATATATACATATAGGGACTGCATAACTAATAATGGGTGTAAACAAGTGGTTTATTCTAATCTTACCCAGAATCGCGTACGCAGTGGAGTCAGTGGTGGGAACCAGACGTCTAAAGGGTTTAGTGCTTCTCAAAGCTCCCCTTACAGGAAGTTATAGCACAAAATATTTACACATACAGTGTCTAAACAGTGAGACATTGGCTTATGATATGCGTTAGCCTGAACCACATTTTTAAAATCCACACTTTATAATGGCCCTTGCAGGGTGTTGTTGGAATAAACTGTCCCCAGAGAAAGCATACCTTACACAGTGTATTTTAGATAGTAAGTAAAATGGCTACGTTGTGCTGTTGTTGAGAACATTGTGACCACTGGTTCTCTTCACCACCGCTATGAAGAAATCTGTTTCTACAAATGTCTCTACAGTGCATGCATTCACATTATACTTTCCTGAAAACGGAACTAGATGTGCAAGACTGGTACCTTGATTACCCTTTATCTTTGTTTTCTTTATCAGATGCAAGGCTAAGATGCAAGAACGAAGGAGCTGATGCCATACATATTGGACCAGTGCAGAAGTGGAAAGCAGCAAATTACATCTACTCTTGTTACTGAGTACATTTCTCTCTGTGAAGTACTTTTTTGAGTATAATTAAACCACAGTACTTTTGGAGTCAAGTACTTTTAATTTGCTACTTGAATAGCCATTAAGGAGTAACAATACATGTCCACATGAGCTCATTAACCAATAAGAAGAAAGCACAGTCAAATATTAAATATTCAGTTCTGATTCAGCCAATCAAATCAGAGCAGCCCCCAGCAGTAGCACTATATTCGACTATAAGAATCATCCAGTTTAAAGGAGAAACCAAGACATGACACTTTTTCGAAGTGTGTACTTAAACCTAATACTAACTAGTTTTTAAGTGTGTCGTATATAGTACAGTTACAAATGTCAAATTTGAGTATTCTCAAAAATCCACAATGCACACTTAGAAAGGGTCGATTTTTGAATACAGCAATGATGGACGCTATTATCCCAAAATGCAGCATGAAACAGGCATGAAGGAGCTTCTCATCTCTGGAAAATATTTGAAGAAATGGTGGATGCTGATGCAATGGAGCGTGCGGTGGTGGCTGAGTATGAGTCCAACCCAAATTAATTACAACAGACAGTAACAGACAGTGGCGTTTAGAGAGAGAACCTTTATCAAAGCAGCAATTAGAGTGTAGCTTGGTGTGATGTGCTTTATTATAGCAATGGCTCATCAGCCTGCTGAACGCATACTGTCACCCCTGCTGAAAAAATGACCTCAGGCCAGCATGGAATTTATGCTGGTCCACACTGGTTTATGCTGGTTAGTGCTCATTTCTGTGTTTTCAGGTAGTTTTCCAGCAATGAAGATCAGTACAGAGTATTTACTGTGTAGTATTAGTGTGCAGCACACAACTGAGATGCGGCCACAAACTGCGGCAAACAGCCTAATCATCAGCCTGAAAAACTAGCGTTAGCTAGCTGGTGTCTGGCTAATCTGAGCTAAACAGCTACTTTGACCATGTTCCTTTTCTTCTAACTTCACTGTGCTAGTATAAAATGGTGGCTACTTAAAGCTGTTGTGTATGGGTTATTGGTGACTGTTAGCTAGCTGGTTTTGTTAATAGGTGTCGGCCTTTAGCTCACAGCTCTCCCGAGTTTTTGAGATAAACTGTGAGACATGCGAATTCTGCTGTAATACATAACCATGTTTCCCTTTAAACTCTGGATAATAATTCAGTTTGTTTTCACTTTCTCTTTTATTAGACTTGCCATTCTAATATGTACAACATAGCAGCAAAGCGGACGCATGACCCGCATGTTGCGTAAGAGTAGAGGAGCACTTGCTCAGCAGATCTCTCCTAAACTCGCTTCATTTTGCTGTGCATGATGAGAGCCAGGCTGCGAAAGCCTAAAAGTACACGATCAGGGGCCGCGACACTGTGAGACACTTGCATACACACACATGCGGTCTAACATTAGCCCCTCCATCACACCTCGATGATGAGAGTCGGCAGAGGCTTTGTCTGTTGATCACAGAACGCAGCATATCTCTCTCTATCTCTCTCTCTCTGACCACCTTTGTGTTTGTTAAGTTTGTGAGAGGGGGTTAGGTGTTCGATTGTCAGTTAAAGTTGGATAAACTGCTGTTATTCATTCATTTATTAATTAATTTCAAAGGTAGAAATGTGTGGTGTCTTTGTGGACTTCATGGAATGGTGACTTTATGGAATGTTGAAGAAGCTGATAAGCAGTCGGATGCTCACTAAACATTATATCATTAATTTACCTTCGGTTGCTTTGACTCATATTTCAGTAATCAAACAGAGTAATTGACATAATTAAATAATAATAAACTCTGGACACACTTTTAGACATTTATAAGCTACTTGATTGGAAAGAGGTAAACCAGGAAGCCTTATATGATCATCTAACAATGAAACGCATGTAGTTTAATATAAGCCTGGCTACTTACACAGATCGCAGACAACCGTGTACATGTGCACGAGTGGAACACACTCGGCCCTGTAATATCAGACTTTCTTTAGTTTTGTATATACATATAATTTCCAGTAATGTAGCCGAGTCAGCTCATAAATATTTTTAGCCTGAAATTGTGGGTGTAAAAAAAAGATTAGCCTGATTGCGCACGTAGCTTTACAGCAAGCCACTTGTTTCCTTAAACTTGAGTAATGTTCCGTTATTAGTCCTTTTACTCACTCACTCAATCTTTCAAACCGCTTTATCCTTCTCGGCCATGGGAGTGCTGGAGCCCATCCCAGCGCTCATTGGCAGAAGTTATGGAGACCCTGACCCTGGACAGGCTGCCAGTCCTTCACAGGGCAGACACACAGACACAGATATACACATTCACACACACACACTCACACCTAGTGGCATCTCCAATTCACTTAACTGTATATTTGGACTGTGGCGAGGAAAAAGTAGCACCCGGAGACACAAGGAGAATATGCATGATCCACACAGAAAGGACCCTGGACAGCCTGACTGGGAAATGAACCCAGGTCCATATTGCTATGAGGCAATAGCGCTACTTCCACATCTAGTAACAGTACTCCTACTAAAGTAGGGATTGTCAGTACTCTTATCACCCCTGTACTGATCTGATGCCTGTAATTCAACATTTATTGATGACTTGTTGCAAAGCTGTCTCTGCCTATCACGTCACAGTCGGCCCAGTTTGTTTTTCTGTAGCATGTTTTAACCACATAATATCTGTTCTCTGTAGAGGATGTGTAAACTTCTTTTCACTTTGAAAGTCAACAAAACATCCGTGTGTGTTCACATTTTTGCAAACGTATGCAAACTTAATTATCCAACTCCGCTATATTCCTAACAATGGATAAGGCTTCTGCTGACACTGTGCCTTTAAGACTGATACAGTTTTATGCAAAAGCACTTTGTCAGTTTGTTTGTTGTGTTGATTTTACAAGTGAAAATGTGTAAACAGGTCCAAACATTTTGTTGCTAATTTTAGTGCAGAATCTCCACTTATCGTTTAAGATGGGCCATTACTTTAGCAAGGCCTTTATTTATTTATTTATTTATTGTTTGTTTGTTTGTTACGGTACAATGTGGAGAGCTGAGTCCTCTGTAGAGGATGTGTTACTATGCAAACTTATTTTCATTTAGAAAGTCAACAACGCTTAAACGGAGGCGCCCTAACTTTTGCATATGGCAGTACATGTAAATGAGCTCTCCTCTGATTGGCTCCCCTGGATTGTGTCTCATTCAAAAAGTATTATGTTGGTTTTCATTAACTGTGGTTCACACATTGCTCATTATTCACAAAAACAATGTACCTAAAAGCGGGTAACATCTCCTCGAGCACATGTGATAGGCTCGGGCCTGGACTGGACAAGTTTTTGGTTCTAGGCAACGTCCATGTTCAGACTGTCTTGCATAAAAGAATTGTGCAGGTGGATGCCTTCCCTAGCACAATTCAAAAGAGAGTTTCTGTACACTGGAATTTTAGCCACTGCTGGTATGACTGTATGCACCTGCAGGTTCAGGCTTTAGCACACCCAAATGCATCCACACATTGAATCCAGACATTCACTGCACTGTACCATCTTTTTTCACTGTATGTATTCTGTCAAGGTGACACACAGAGGCCTTTGTACATCTACATATACTGATTATTCTGAGCACATCCATATTTCCTATATGGAGGTCTTTTTCTATGTATACAGCTCTGGAAATAAATAAGAGACCACTCCAGCTCCTTCGTAAAGCAACATCTCCACATGCACAGCAGGTTCTTTGTGAGAAACACAAGGTTCGGTTCTAGCTTTACTGGCAGTGATACTGTGAGTGTATGG
Organism: Prochilodus magdalenae; assembly: GCA_024036415.1. NCBI lineage: Eukaryota > Metazoa > Chordata > Actinopteri > Characiformes > Prochilodontidae > Prochilodus > Prochilodus magdalenae. The sequence goes on along the minus strand of JAMWET010002060.1, from coordinate 59,517 downwards.
TTCATAGGAACAAGGTCAAGCAGCAAACACACAGGAAACAGAGCAACAGACTGGCAGAGTACGGAAACCACTCTCTGCTGACCGTGATGAGCGCCACCTCATTCGAATGTCACTTAACCACAGTAAGATGACCTCAAGTGACCTACAGATAGACTGGCAAGCAGTGGCTAGGGTGAAGTGCACAGCGAGCATGGTTCATTAGTGATTTTCTAAATAAACAGGTCTAATACAATATTGTATCTGGAATTTGGGAGACATGTTTCCAGTAGTGCATAGAATAAAACAGAAGTGCTCATTTTGGGGAAACACAATTATATATATATATATATATATATATATATATATATATATATATATATATATATATATATATATATGGATGCACTAAAATTAACATTTTTTAAGCTATAAAGGAGCTGTTTTGTACATTTCTGCCCAAAACAATTCATTACACAACACTGATGTATTCTAAACATCTCAGTGAGGCAACCAGGAGCAACAGCCAAGCCTGACCAACATTTTGATGGCATACCACAACAATCTTTAACAGAAGTTCACTTGTACAAGCATATTGTAGAGGCCCCCTGCTGACTGGCACTGGCCTCCAGAAGCGTTTGAGGTGTGATCATGCTGATGACCAAGATAATTAATAGTGTGAAAGTGTATGTATGTGTAATTCTGTGTCTTGGGTTGCTAGTTTAAAGTCTAAGGTTAGTGATGCCATCTTCTGTGACTGTAGAGCTGTGTATGTGCCTTCTTACATATAAAGCCGAAATAAAAATCTAATCATATTTTAAAAACGTAATTTAAGAAATAAATGTGGCCTAAAATGTTTTCTAGTCCTAAATGTAGATAAGGACAAACAGCAAAAGTATGTGAGCCTTTAGAATATATATATTTATGAATTGATCAACCGACAGGAATGAAACTTGGTGGGTAGGTCATCCTGTTAGTGCCAGCGCCATTGGCAGACGGCTGCACAATGCAGGACAACAGGCACGCAGACTGTTACAACGACTGACTGTAACACCATGTCAGCATCACCAAAGACTGCAATTGTGTTGTGCCAGACTGTCATGGAGTGACTCAGAATGGCAGTGAGACATCTTCAGTGATGAGTCCCTCTTTTGTCTTGGTGGAGACGACCGTGGTACCTTCCCCCACCGCAATATCTGCAGGAACTGTGTGAGAATATTCCCCATATCAGTCAAAATGTATCATCATTTATTGTTCCTGGTAACCTTTATCTTCCCTCCCAATACAAGGCTCTAGAGTGTGACCAATTTGGTCGTACATGTGACCTAATTTCTTAATGGTGCGACTTAAAAAAATCTGAGGTCGCACCAGTGCGACCAGCCGTTCGATGGGGAAAAAAAGAAAAAGCCTTAGCGTCTCTGAAAGTCTCCCTGTGGTTAAAAACAGACACACATTAGGCCCATTTCGTGGTCTAAACCAATCAAAGATTGTGAAGGGCGGGATCCCCCCTGATTGGCCGTGGTCCAGGTATTCCTGTACATGTGTACGTTTGAAAATGCCTGTGCTGCAGTCAGACAGAGCGGTTAGTAGCCTAGGCCCGTCAGATAAACAGAGCGGGTGTAGCTGCTGATGACAAAAGACGGTGAAAAGAATGATTTACAACATTTTGGTTAAGAATGTTCAGTTCAGGCCTGGTCCGTTCGAAAATGATATACTGGGAGGTTGATAGCTCTGTGTTAGAGCGTTGGTTATGTTAAGCCCTGGTCCGCAGACGGCATCAGATAACTAGCCACATACGATGGACTCCGAGTCAGAGCCTGCACTGACTGTAAAGAGTGTGGGAAGACCATGGCCGGCAGTAGTGCGTTTGTGACTGGTTCTAATACATTTGGAATTGAAACGCTGAAAATCCACAATGCATGTATAAAGCACTGCCCAAGTGTTACCTTTCTTGTAGAATTGTGCTTCAAATAAAGAACTTTATGTTGACCACATTGTTAGTTAATCATTTACAAGTCAATATTGCCTATATGGACAGCGATTTAAAAAAAAAAAAGAAAAAGTGAACATGTAAAACTGCTGTTCTGAATGTGATGCAGTTGAAAATTTGGGTGCACCTAACTTTGGTGCTGGTGCACCTGTAAAAAACGTTAGGCGCACCAGTGCAACCAGTGCAAAAGGTTAGTCTAGAGCCCTGCAATAGCACTACAATCCAACACTTCCTTCTGGGTGCATTCTGTTTGTGATGAATGTAGCGGAACATGTTCCTCTACTGTTGAAACATTTAGTTGTTGTGGATATTCAAACATGCTCTTTACAGACGCTATGATTTGTCCACTCTCGCCCTGTAGAGCACTTGGTGTTGTCACTGTAATGCAAGAACTTCCGCTGAGCTTGTGCAAAAGAAGCGTACAATGTGTTGCCCTTGCACACTTATGTGAAGTATGTTTCTGGCCTTAGTGAGAGGACTTCATTAGTGAATGAGTCACTTAACACTCATGGGCAGCACTGCTGGGCCTAATGCTGCAGCGCTAATGGGCACACAGCCTGTACAGCCAGGCTTGGGAGGAAAGAGAGCACTCTTCGTGTGAAAGAGGGGTCAGACAGCTGTCCCTGGCCAACAGGATGTGCTTCTGGCTAGGGCTTAGGCTTGGCTCTTTCTAAAGTAGCACTTCAGTTTACATACAGCCTGTGTTCAGATGGCTGCGTGTGGACTAGACCACAGAGCGGTCAAAAAGTGATTTCAGTCCTTGTGGTGGTGTTCATTCTCATGCTGTAAGCAGCAGCACTGGCCCCACACTCGAGCTATGAAGCTAATGAGTTAACAAGTAGTGAAAGCTTTAGCTACACCAAGTAACATTTTGTGGGCCAGATTCTATGATTCCCAAAGTTATTCTACTACAGTGGTACCAAAAACAGGCCTAATCCTGATAGTTCCGAGATAGTTAATCCTGATAGTTCCGAGATAGTTAATCCTGATAGTTCTGAGATAGCCTCCGAGATAGTTTCCCAAGTCATCAGACTACTGAACAGCCAGTAGTGTTGATGCACCGGTATATGGACGTGGTTTGGCATATCTCCCAAAAACCATCTAAACGATGATCTCCATGGACAATCATCACTCTGCACTTTACATTAGCATATTTACACTTGCACATAGAATTACCTATTGTTATCTTCCATCCACACTGTATATCTGTAGTGTGTGTATATACATATATAATATAATATTCTATGCCCTGTATATACCCTGCATCTCTCATCTACCTCAGCCTTACCATAGTGCTATATGGTAATGTGTACATCTGCATATATCATATTTTTTATTCATAACTTTTATTCATGACTGTAAATTAGTGTACACAGAGATTTTAGTGCTTAGTATTTTATATATTTATTGTCTATTTATATGTTTGTATTGAAGTACTGTAAGGGAATACGCACCTAAGTTTTTCACTCACCTTCACACCTGTGAAAATGTGATGTGACAATAAAGTGATTTGATTTGATTTGATTTGAAATGCTGTATTAAACAATGATAGGGAATGCTATTTAAAGCTCAGGGTTCCTATGCAGTATGTCAAAATATGGAATTAGATTTTTGCCATTTCCGGCTCTACTATTTCGTAAGTATGGAACAAAGAATAGAAAGTACAAAAAAATATACTCTCATCATCGAAAGAAGAGTTGCACCCAAATGTGTAGTTGAATTAACCGACAGGAATGAAACTTGGTGGGTAGGTTTGGCATTGTAAGACATGGGAATGATTCAAGTTTCATGTTTGGCCGTGCATGTGACGTAAGCAAGGACGAGCCTTTTCGCTGTACCTGACTGACCCCAGCAGCCATGATGGTGGACATTCATTGAGCAGCGATACCTTCCATGAGTTAGCGTCGGCACCATTGGCAGACAGCTGCACGACGCAGGACTACATGCACGCAGACTGTTACTCCAATAAGGCTCTACACAAGCTTTAGCTGGCCCAGGATGCAGCTGCTAGACTGCTTATAGGAATAATAAATGTGATCGTATATCGCCAATCTTGTCTTTATTACACTGGCTACTTGTTTAATTGCATGTTGAGTACAAGATTCTGTACATATGGCCTGGCCCTACAGCATCTTAGTGGATTCTATCTCTCACTTAAACAAAGAACCTATGGGATGGCTCTACTCTTGAAATTTCGACCTCCTGGATTAATCAGAATGTATCTACTAGATGTTCCCAGCTCCTTTTCCTATTAGCTCTGTCTTTCTCCCTTCAATTGGTATCGCCCTGAGGAGGGTGGGTTCCAAAGACTGCAATGGTGTCATGCCAGACTGCCATGGAGTGACTCAGAAAGGCAGCGAGACATCTTCAGTGATGAGTCCCACTTTTGTCTTGGTGGAGATCAACCATGTGAGGAGGCACCCTGGTCAGAATCTCTAAAAATAAACTGCTCATACAAGCAGGCTTGCGACTGAATACACGCTTCTACTCAGAGCTACCGAATGGGGTGGGGAGGGGCACAATAATATAATATTTTGTGTATTTAAATATGTTAAGTGGATATAATATAGGTAGCCCTAAATTGGTTAACACCCTCTTTGGGCTGAGATGTTTGAGAGATAAATGCCGTCCAAACGTCTGCAGAAAGTGTGAACTGAATGGCCACAATAACTATGTTTCCCCCCCCCAAAAAAAATCCCAAAAGCCTGTTTGGCAAAGGGCTGTTAATGGAAAAAGAAAACTAGATGTGTAAAATCACTCAACATCTCCAACATGAGCGAGGCAGCAATTGTGAACTTAATGCAAAAGTGAGATCTAGACCGACCAACAACCACAGTAATGGACCCACCAGTGCTGTCACTGCCGTTCAGCAACAGAATAGCATTCATATTCATAATGCATGTTTCATGTAAACATGCGTTTTGGAATAATTTATTTACATAATAAATATGTAGCTTTATACTCAGAGGTCAAATGTGGTGTATAAAATTTACCTATAAGTCTGAAAACCTCTGGAAAAGTTTATTACTATTATTATTATTATTATTATTGTTGTTGTTGTTATTATTATTATTATTATCATCTAAGTTCTTAATGATCTTAGATATGTGACCTGATTGTCGTACAGGAGTTGAAACCATGGCAATAACTTTCATTTCCTTTTTGAGCTGCTGTTTTCTGGTAGGAGTTGGACTTTGAAAGTAGGTGGTAAGTGTGCAAAAATGACTTTGGTCAAACACCTGAACACCATTAACACCTTTCAACGACTGTGGCTGGGTGGCTATGATAAACGACCAAACCTGTTTCTCTCTTTTCTGGGCAGACTGCAAAACATGCATGTATACATATAACATATCCCAAAGCCTAACCTGTGCATAAACACTGAGTGATGATAGCGGCTAGTTTGTCCGGAAAGCTGAGGCCAAACTTGAGAATTACACTCAAAATGCCATGAAGCTTTAATAGTGTTGCATTTCATGCTCTTCAGAGAAAGCTTTAAGGGTGTACACAACATCATACTAAACATTCAGAGCTCAGGTAATTGGGGGCTAACAGTTTTCTGAGTGGTCCTGTATGTATATGTAATGTAATACATTTGTAACAGAATGTCAGTAACACACCAACAACATATCAGTAAAGTAGAGACATATGAACACAGTGAGCATATGTACAAGTAGACGTCTTGAAGATGTTGATATATGATTTTTATTAATAGATCTATTGCTGATATGTTACAATTTGCCTTAATACATTACCTTCATTAACCCTAACCCTAACACTGGTCCTAATCCTAACCTGTAGCCTTAACCTCAACCCAAAAAATTAACCCTAATCTTGGCGTTGACCACAAAAAAAAAACGAATTTCATCAAACCATACTTACCTCTTGCCCTGGCCTAACTCCTATCCCTAACCTTAACTTTAAACCTACTCTTAATCCTTACTCTTGCCCTAATCCTAACCCTAACCTAAGCTCTAACAAAACTTAAGTCTAATCCTGACCCTAATCATAACCCTAACCTTAACCTCCACCATAAACCTGATCCTAATCCTCAACCTGGCCCTAGTCTAAATTCTAACCTTATCCCCAAACCAAAACCTAATCCTAACCTTAACCTTAACCTTAACCCAAAACCTAATTCTAAATTTGGCTCTAATCCTAACCTTAACCTGAAACCAAAAGCTAATCCTAATTTTCACCCTGGCCCTAATCATAACCCTAACCTTAACCAAAAACCTGATCCTAATCCTCAAACTGGTCCTAATCCTAGACTGCAACCTCAACGCAAAACTTAATTCTAATTCTGCCTCTAATTTTAACCCTAACATTAACTTCTATCCTAATTACTGTAACCCTTAATCCTAATCTTAGTCCTCACCCTAATCCAAACCTAGACTCTACCTTGTCCTCAACGTGAAATCTTCCCTAATCAGAAGTCTATCCTTAAAGCGATCCGTGACTGTCAAGTCCCAGTATGGTGTACACGTCCAGTGATATTCAAATATGTTATGAAACCAAGCAAAAGGCTTCAGTTATTCAAAACAGACAAAATCATTTTACTAATAAGCTGCCAATATCAAATTGCTCTCTCTCTCGTCCACTGAGGGAGAAACAAGGAGTTAAGTATCTAATATAGACTTTCCAGCTTTAACTCGAGGGGGACATTACTCAAGAGAAAAACACGACTGAGTGTCTTATTTTTATACGGGTTCAGTGCAACTGTGACCTCGCAGCATGACAGCGGAGGCCTGCATGTTGAGAAAGTTTACTAAAAATAAAACACTGCCATTTATTAAATATTATGTTATAGTAGTAATGGACATGTACACTGTTTAAAGGCATACAAATCTCAACTATCAGGGTTTCCTTTAATCATAACTCTCGCCCTACATCACAGTTGTTGATGTTACTGAGAGTATCCTAAATCTTTATTTCATCCAGAATTACCATTAAATATACCATTCAGTCTGATTATTATAAACTCACACCACCATGCTGGAATTCCAGTTCTGTTTTCTGTTACACGGTGACGTCATCTCGTAACACAGTCCTTATTACCCACCTAACGGCACACTCAACATGTCCTCACACAATGCACAGAGAGCTAAACCAGTAAAAGAGAGCTAAAATTGATTACACTGAAACAGTGTAGCTTGTGAAAGGTCGACCACTGAACTAACCTGGTACAATGCATCACGAACTAACGTCTGAAGACATCTGTACAACCGTTTCCCGAAACAGCCATACCTCAATAGTACCACAGCAGCTTGCACCACATTGGTTTGAACCGCCATAGTGCAAACTAGCATGTTTCCAAATTTGTTCAGTTTGATCAAATATAACAAAATTAATAGGCAATAAAAATGCTTCATATATATATATATATATATATATATATATATACATGTGTGTGTATATACATATATATATGTGTGTGTGTGTGTGTATATATTTATATATATATTTATATAAATATATATATGAAGTATTACCTACAATGTACAATTTTAAAAAGTCTTCTAAACATAAATGTGCGGATGTAACATTGTGCTGAAGAAGCTTCTCACACGGACGTGGGTTCAAAACCCAGGTCACTACCTTTTTGCCTTTTTGGTTTTTATCTGTAATGGCGAGGAAAGCTCTGAGTGATTAATAACGGATTCAGTAAAGCACTGTAAAGTTTTCCACGTTGTCTTTTCTGATTTATGTTTGTAATAATGACTGACTGGGTGGCATCTTTTTCCGTAGGCCTAGGCTAACGTTACACAGCTGTGCACATAAATTCAGCGATCTGATAAATCCAGCTATGCTCATTAACAAAGATACATTAGGACATACATTATGAATTATATGTTTACAGCATTTGATGCTTTCAATGTTCGTACCAGAACACTGATGGACATTATTTCATCTACAGGTCTCCTTCTACTGTGTCCTGCGTCATCAATGACATCACCACCAGGAACAAAGCTGCTAACTACAGGTCTATACCTGTAGTTTCAACTACACAACTTTTGGTTCCCAACAGTTTTGGGAATCACCTGTGTCGCTTAACGATGGTTCAGATTATGTAAGTTACCAGCATAGTTCCCTCCATAGTTCCAACCATGGTTTTGAGACACACTTGCATCGCAGCTGTATTGTTCCAACTATGACGTAGTTAGCAACTACGGTTTTGGAAAACACACCCCTGAACCGACACCAATGTTATATTAATGTATCATAACACTATAGTTATTATAATGTTTAACGATACAATATAACAATTATATACATTATTATATTTTAACTTTCGATGTTTATAGATATTATCACACCATACTGTGAAATTATATAAGCAAGTCTAAGCTTAGCTAACAGCAGCAGTAGCAAGCACCTTGTCGCAGTCATTTGTTCATGTTACTAGATGGCGGTTTGTCGTATACCATCAGAAACTGCATTAGCAAATTAATTGGATTATCTAATGATCTGATGTGGTTTGAGGCTAGTATGTGATCTTTTACGCATGCAGTTTATGCAATGCTATTTGTTTCCTTCGCCTTCGTAGCTGTAATAACCTCGTAACTAACCAACAAAGCAAACTTCAGACTCAAACATGTGTAAACAGTGCAAAGGTGGTGTATATACGTACATACGTTACAGGTAGAGTGATTGGAGAGACTGTATGTCTGTTAATGCAGTAGGCCTATGTTAAAAATGACTTAATTTTTAATGGCCTTAATTTTAAATATGCATTATATACAAGGGTTCTTCTTCTATTAATATCATGAATATATCCATGTACTAATATCAGTTTGCATGTTCAGGAAACAGCTTAAAGCAAATGCTCTAAAGCTTCGGACAGAGACAGCAGGCCTGTAGTTCTCTTTTTTTTTTTTTTTTTTTTTTTTTGGGAGCTCTTGCACTGAGACAGTGGTGAGAAGAGGAAGTCTATATTAAGACACTTCAGCCACTCTGACTGGTAGCTGGCCAGCTACATTATAGACTCCATTTTGCTGAGCTCTTTACCATTTAGGCCTGATTGCTGAGGCTGGCATACCCTGCCACTGTACGCTTTATGCTTCGCTTGTCCGTGTATTTACATACAGCGGATAGAAACAGTGGCACTTCCACATTCACTCATTCCCAGAAGTGCATTCAGATTTTTAGACACCTGTCAAAAGTTTAGGGACACCTTTACCAGTGTCACTTATTAAACATTAAAGACCAGCCAGGAAAACAACATCACATGGTATTTGCTTTTTTTACGGAGGCTAATATTTCTTACTGTACCACATCTGCCATGCCAAGCCCACACATTTGCTGTGACATCATCACTCTTCCCTTTTCAGGTGTTTAATTCCCCAGTACTTCCCTTTTATCAAATGGTTATACAGGTCAGACTTACGGTACAGAACGTCTATGGGAATTTTTTTGGGTGTGATGAAACAAAAAAGTAACCAGCGACATTTCAAAACAAGTTTAGATCTACCTCCAAAACTGGCAGGACATACGGCCTTTTAACTGTTTTGAGGTCTTTGTCATGGTGAAGAGTTATATGGACCTCTGCGTAAAAGGAAGATGCTTGCGAAGGACAGATGGACGGACTCACCAAGAATTCTGCCCCGATGCCACTGTCCTCGTCCTCGTCCAACACCTCCTTGCTGGCAAACTGAGCCAGAAAGCTCCTCAGAAGTTGAGCCTGCTGGTCCATGGTTTAAATGTCCCTCCAGTGCCCTCCGTCATGTCCCAGAGGATGGTGTTTGGTAGGGGCTTTCTGGCCGGAGACAGACTATCTATTTCTCTCTCTTTCTCTCTCTCTCTCTCTCTCTCTCTCTCTCTCTCTCTCTTTCACTCACTTTTTTCTCCTTCTCTCTCTTATGATTTCCCTTCCCCTCAGTTCTTTTCCCTTCTCCTCCTTCTGTCACTCTTTTGCTCGGTCTTCTCTTCGCTTGCCGTTGCGCTTGTCGGCTGAGAACTGGCCCAGGCTTGAGGAACTGAGCACATGAAATGCTAGATGAGCTGTCATCACGGAAGCAGTGGCGGTCGCAGTCAACAGCTTCTGTGGTCAGATTAAAAATATCACTGTGGTCTTCATCTCTCTCTCTCTCTCGCTTTCTCAGTTACTTGATCTTTTTCTTCTCTCTCTGTTACTTTGCTGTTATCTTTTTATGCTCTTTCTCCCTCTCTCTCTCTCTCTCTCTCTTTCTCTCTCGATCTCGATCTGTGTGTGTGTGTGTGTGTTTCTTACGCGCTTTCTCTGTCCGACTGACACTCTGTGTGACACTGGGTCCTAGAGCCGCCCCCCTGTGAAGGAAACTTTCAGTGGGTGTACTTCTGCTCGTGCTGTCTGACAGTTACAGTGTAATGTAGAGAAAGAATGTCACACTGCGTGGCGTTCACTTGCACAGCCTGTTGGGCAACTTTACGGGCGGGGTGGGAAAAGGGAGGGGGGGTGCCAAGCTTGAGTCTGGTCAGACCAGCATATCTACAGGAAGAGAAGACTGTCACAGACTGATGTGCTAACATCAACCCAGAGTTATTAACATTATACTTATTACTCACTACTCTACTACTGTGACAGTAAAGGTATGTAGTTATTGATATGACACCAGTAAGCCAGGGCTAATATTAGTAGTTGTATTATTAGTAGTAATATTATTAAGTTATTTCTTAGTTATTTATTGTTAAATAATGTATTGCTACTTTATTATTTTAATGTATTTTTAACTATATTTAATTACAAAAAAACTACAATTACAACACATAATTGCAATAATAAGTATGTTTATTATTATTATATTATTAGTAATATTATTATAATTATTACTACTAGTAGCAGTAACTATAGTAACAGTAGTAATTGCAATAATAAGTATAGCATTAATTATTATTATATTATTAGCAGTAATTATTATTATAGTAATAATAGTAGTAGCAGTACTACTAAAAGTAGTAGAAGCAGTAGTAGTAGCAGTAATAGTAGTAAACAGTAGTAGTAGCAGTATTAGTAGTAGTAGTAGTAGCAGCTAAGTAAAAGTAGGAGAAGCGAGTAGCATAATGTATAACTACTAGCAGTATTACTATAGCGGTTATCAAGTCAGCTGTAGCAGTAAAAGTGTAGTAGTAGCAGTAATAGTATTAGTAGTATTAAAAGTATTTGAGTAGTAAGAAGTAGTAGCAGCTGTAGTAGTAAAAGTAGGAGAAGCAGTAGTAGTAGCAGTAATAGTAGTAGTGGTAGTAACAGTAGTAGTAGCAGTATTAGTAGTAGCGGTAGAAGTAGTAGCAGCTGTAGTAGTAAAAGTAGGAGAAGCAGTAGTAGTAGCAGTAATAGTAGTAGTGGTAGAAGTAGTAGTAGCAGCTGTAGTAGTAAAAGTAGTAGTAGAGGCAGTAGTAGCAGTAGCAGTAGTAGTAGTAGAAGTAGTAGAATCAGCAGCAGTAGTAGTACTTGCAGTAGTAATAGGAGTAGCTATGCATTGCTACTATATATTTTTTTACCTATATATAATTATTACAATAATTATTACAATTACAACACATAATTGTAATAATAAGTAACTAGTAACTACTAGTAACTACTAGTAACCACAGTAGCAGAAGTAGTAATATGAGTACTAACAGAAGTAGTAAAAGTAGGAGTAGCAGTAGTAGTAGTAGTAGCAGGCATAGTAATGGCAGTAGTAGTGGTAGTAGTAGCAGTAGTAGTGGTAGTAGTAGTAGCCATAGCAGTAGTAGCAGTAGTAATAGAAGTAGGAGTAGTAGTAGCAGTAGTAGTAGCAGTAGTAATAGAAAAAGGAGCAGTGGCAGTATAAAAAGGAAAAATAAATAATCATTGTTGTGCATAGAAACAGTCTAGTCAAGTACATGCCAGATGGAGAATCTATCTCCCACAGAAACCATTTTTCTCAGCTGCCTGAATCACCTCGCAGGAATTCCAGCTCTTTACTGTGTAACAGGTGATGTCATCTCGTACCACAATACTTATTGCCTGCCTACCGGCAAGCTCAACATGCCCCACACAATGTACAGAGAGATCAGACAGCACAAATAGTCCACTGACTGTCCACTCGGTAGTCTAGCTTGTGAAAGTGGACTGAAGCCTTCAGCCCAGGTTTATTATTCAGCTATTAACCTTAAAGCTACTAGTGATAAACTCAGTATTATGAGAGTGAGTAACTGAGGCCATGTACAGGCCTTGTGGGCTTAAAAGATGAGAACACCATATTAGATCTGTCTGCAAGGCAAAAGACAGTGGTGACGTTTTTGCCACAGGACTGAAATAGTCTAAACCAGCACAGAAGTGAAAACATACGCCCTAGCCTCTCGCTCATATTGGTTTAGCGTGCCCCCAGAGCATGCCACCATGGTGTGTAGGCTGGTTAGATAACTTCAAAGCTACACCAAACAAAAGTATAACCAGCGGATGATGATGATGATGAGATGATGGTGATGATGATGTTTTGAATGTCATCCACTGTGAATGCTTTACGGGAGAGTTTTTAGATCTTCATGTTTGACAAGCAGGTTTAGCCAGTAGGCCAGATCCCCTTTTTGGTGCCATCTAGTGGCTGTTGGAGGAGGTACAGTGTTTTGCACAAGAGCAGAGTCTCCACAATGTTGCCAGCACCTATGTTTGTTAAACAAAGCTCTAAAATGGCATGCAATGTCACTGCAGACAGAACCACTAGGTGTACAAATCCTCTCCATCCGTCCAATGACGATCATCATTTTAGATCATATGGTTAAAGGATGTACATTTTACAAATGCTGTTATGCAGACGGACTCACAGTGTAATCCTGTTACATCTACATAGGCGAATGTAGTGTTAGGAGTCTTTTCTCTTTTTGGATCTCTTCTTTGATCATTTCATTCTCACTACCTGCACTGAACACTACTATATAGGCACATCTACAGTTTACAGCCTCTGGCTACTTCTCCATACTCTACTGCCCAATACATACACTTAACACTAAGCTGTATTTCACTCTAATGCATATCGTCGCTGTCCAATGAAAGGCATCTCCATCTTTGTGGATTCTGACTTTCATGATTTTTACTTTTATCATCGTATAATTTGACCACATGAGCTGCTGTCTACACTGTGTGTGAATTTCATGATGAATGGACCAACAGAAACACCTCAAAGCCGCTTGGAAAAAGTGTGGTTCCATTGCCTGACATCAGAATTAGACTGGGTTTAGGCCTCTTCAGTAAAGTTGTTATTTTGGAGATACTTGTTTTTGTTTGGGCGACGGGGATATGCTAACTGCTGTTTGCACCTCAGTTCTGGTAACATTCTGACGCATGGGTACTGCTCTTGCACACTTCGTGCGTGTTTTACTGTTTATGCACATACAGCATTATATTGTGTCTCTGTCTTTTTGTCCTTTCACTATTACCACTACTTCTTTATCTAGGTTTTAATCTCTGCAGTGGAGAAGCAGCCTGACGGTGATCAGTTATACTCTACCACCCTGTATTAGTATAGTCACAATAAAGTTGAGTTGAGTTATATTGAATAATAATGAATAGCTTGACTCTTTATGGATGGTCAGCTTCTGGACCAGCACTACCATGTCAGTGTCACAGCTGTACTAAGAATGATCCACCCTCCATATGCTGTAACATCTGGTCAACAGCTGTCCACTGACCAGTGATAAATCCTGAAATCCTGAAAGAGGACTTAATCCAGCGTTTCCCCATCTTTTTTCTTTTTCATTTGAACCCAGGAGTTTTCCTTTACGTTGTGTTAAGCTCTTATTCTGAAAGGACCAACAATAACACTCCAAAACTGCACGCAGTAAAATGTGCAGTAAAATCTCTTTGCATCATCTTACCTCGAAAGCACAGGACGGTTTTGCCCTCTTCTGTAAACTTTCCATTTTAGAGATATTTGTTCTGCATATATTTGTTCAGACAGGCACGATATGCAGGAAGTTTGGGCGCACTTGGTCAAACAAAAGGCTTTATGAAATTAGGGTAGCACATCCTCTATCCACTGTACACCATAATTATGCTAATTTCATTTATTTGCCTTTACTTGTGTGTTAAATCTAGTCTAATACAAATCTAGTGACACATACCTCTTCTTCTATAACCCGTAGTTATTGAGGCAAGTCTAGTGAGGATCAGTCTGAAGACTCTTGTGTTTAAACCCCTTCCCAGTGTAAGAGTGAAAAGGTGCGGTTCAGGAGCCAGACACGGAAAAAGGCACTGGTCCCGGGACTCTCTAAAGATACACGCCCAGGACACGCTGCATGCGGGGTAGAAGTGGCGTTTATTGGCCCAAGTAACCACACATCTCACCAGTACTGTCCGGAGTAACTTAGAAGCAGCTGCATCAGACGGGAGGCTAGGCTACAGCTCAGCGCGCATGCGCAAGAGTCAAGCGCACGCAATCAACCGTTAGACCAGCGTTCTTGGTTGATTTGTTCCCTTCTGTAGCTCTTATTTTTCTAATTTGATTATATATATATATTTCTCTTTGCATAATACTATTTCTGTGGCTGTTATTGTATTAATGCCCAGTCTGGATGCATTTTACATCTTTATGTTAGTTTCACCATGATGTTTTTTTTGCCTTCAGGTTTTTCAGTTCAGGCTACAGCCTTAAATGCTAACAGTATGGCCAATACTCATTTAGCTAGTCTTCAAATTTTGTGCCATTCATTATTTATACTTTCTGAAGCAATCCATCCCCTGCTAAAACATCTACAAAGAAGAGGTTTGGATTCAATTTAACCAAAGTCATAAAAAAAAAAAAAAAACAGTAAACAGAGTTACTGCCAGCTAAATGGATACCTATTGAAACGACTGGGCTATTACAGTCAACCTCAGGCAGAGGTGCGGATCAGTGAATTAGAAAGTGACTGTAATTCATATATAAAGCAATTTAAGCTGGAACCTGAGGAGAAAAAAAATAAAAATTATTTATTTTTTGAGACACAACTTGTATTATTTTTTTTAAGCCAACTAAAGTTTACAGTGTGCAGATTATTACCGTTTGTCAGGATCAAACACGCGCAGACCTAACAGTCAGATGAGCTTTATTTAACAATTGGCTAGTTCAACATGACACCAAAACATGACTAAACATAACTTAGGGAGAGAGCGAGATCAGAGTCGAGAGACAGGCAAATGTCAGAACCAGGGGAGTCAGGCAATGAGGCAACCAAAATAAATGGAGTAGACAAGGAGAGAAGTCAGGAGAACGGGAGAAAGCCAGAGAGTAGAGCAAACGAGTAACCAGTACAAGGGATGAGGCAAAAGAGGTAGCCGAGAAACAAAGGGAGTCAAAGCCAGAGGTAAGGTAACAGGAAGGAAGCGCTCAGTAGTGCAAACATGGTCAGCAAAAGGTTGCAAAGAGTGTGTGTGTGTTGGGGGCGGGGTGGAAATGAGGCAGGTGGAGCAAATCAATACTCAGGCATGCTAGACCGTGAGTGACTGGTTGACTGGGGACATGCGAGTGGTACGTCATCAGGTGATGTGGAAGCGTGACAGCGTTTAAGTGCTGAATATAATGAATATCATAACATACAAAAAATTTTATATTTCCAATATGCTAAACTCAACGCAAAAAACTGCACCCTGAAACCTGGTGCAGATGGCATAATTGCGTTTGTTCCCTGTAAAAGATGAATTTGCTAATTCTCACTATTTTCGAACTCTATCAAATGTAATTGGATCATGTACTTTTGTAGCAAGTGACAAAAACTAGCTGAAAGAATAGGGGACGACACATCACCAGAACACTGTGCGGTGCTCAGCCCATCCCCTACCGCAACCCTGTTTCCTTACTAGTCTAGAACAAATGCTTCATCCTTCTACTTGCCAAGAACATCTCTAGCATTAAAAAGAAGCACAAACATAATCTCTTGTTTTATTTTGCTTCAGTTTACATCACGTTTGGTTTGCTGCTGAACGTGTATTCTGGCCAAGAGTGGGAGGGGGCACTTGAGGATCAAAGTGGTATTAGGAGACCGGATAAGATGGGGCTTACTGGTCAGCAAGCTATCTTAAATAGGCATCTCTGCAGCATGATGCTTAGAGGTCTTTGACACACCATCAAAATTGCTGATAATTCAGATTCTGTTGATCATTTTAGTTAATGCTGGAACATTTTAAACAAAAAATAAAATCTACATATTGCACCTTTAAATTACCCCACGGTTTTGCATTGTTACTCTTTGTTGTCTCACTCATGACAGGTGTTTTCTGTTGTTACTCAGTCTTCTGGCCATAAAAGCCATTTGAAAACCACAGTCCTTTCTGGTTTACATCCTGTGTACGCATATATGCGCAAGAACGCAGGACGCCTATGCACAATGAGGGTCCAGTACCTGGTGTTTTTATTTCAGGGTAAGTGTTTTTAATTGTTGAATTACAATTACAAACATTACAAAGATTCTCGCAACATTTTCTCGCAACAGGTTTCATAATTATTTTATGTATTTAAAGTATAAAATCATGACTTTGGTACGAGTACGTATTTAAGTCTAGAAACTCAGGAAATAGCAGCCAAGCAAACAACAACTGGAATGTCAGTAAAAGTATCATGTACATGAACTGAGTTCTAAACAGAAGTCCATTGGCACAGGAATGGAAGTTTACTGGTCATTTTGTGAGAGGTAAGAGTAAAGGGGCAGGAGAGAGGCGTAAGTAAACCTGGCCAAGTGTTAAAATATCAGAACAAGATGAAATTAAACCCTAAAAAAGGCCCTGGGAGTTAAATATGAAGGACAGGAAAGTATTAGTACAAATACATTGAGTACAAAGTGCGGTAAGTAACACAGTCTGGTGTGGTATAATATGATTTACAGGAAATACAAGCTGGCTGTGGTCAAAGGCAACCAGCAAGCTCTGTCACCATGGTTCTTTTTAATTGACAGTTATTGTCTTGCTGCTTTCTCCCAGTCAGTGCACAGCTTCAGTGCGACAGACCCATTATCCGTACCACCGTCGGAGAAACGTTTAATGTTGCCTGCACGTACAACAGCCAGTACCGTTTCAGTAAGAAGTACTGGTGTTTGGGGGAGTCCAGAGGCACCTGTGAGATTTTGATGGACACAGACGGCTTCACCAAAGCTGAGCTCAAGAATCGGGCTTGGATCACTGACGCGGTATACAGAGGCCTGCACGTTCTGATGACCGGACTGCAGCTGAGAGACAGTGGAGTCTACTGGGTTGGAATCGACAAGATATATTCAGATATCATGTTTAAGATCCACGTGGAAGTGAAAGAAGGTAAGCATGTATCTCCATATGATCTAACATAGCTGATAAACCAAGTACAAGATGTTTATTCCTCAGGAGATATTTCTGAGCAGCTTAGATAGAAGATATCTACTCCATTTACCTACCGGAAAGTCAAAAGAGCATAAGTGGAAAAAAGTGGTAGGTTTCCAAAAATGGACCCCCTACACAAGACCCCCTACTAGACCTGTTAAACCACAAAAGCTGCCTCTGCTCTCACTTCAGATCTGTAAAAACCCACTACAAAACTATGGGGCTGAAAAGATGCGTAGCTGTCAAAAAGGCACTACAAAAAAAAATAGAGGGGTAAGGAAGAAACAAAGAAATTCAAACAAAGCAGTGAGTGTAACCAACATCTAAGACTGAACTTTGGAGATGTGGATAAATATCCCTGCAAATTTCTATAGAAGATCAGAAGTCGTATCTGTGTAAATGTAGCTATAAGAGAGACAAACGGTGGACACAAGGGGCAGTCATTTTCTGCAACAAAAGCATGTGTCCATTTCTGAGCATTATGCAAAGTAATATAAGCCCAACTGGATTTGAAGTTTCTGGATGTAGGCCACATCAGTGTTCCTTCACTCTTGCATCAAAGAATTGTGCAGCTTTGGTGGATTTCTTCCCTGGCGTTTTACTGGTTGTTCCAGTAAGATGATGACCAAAAGCCAATACCTGGCTCAAGTGAAGTGACAAAAGGCACATCAAGTAATATTGCCCAAGATGTGCTCTGTAGCTTAACTAAAAAAAGTAAAAAGTAAAAAGAGACATGGGATTAAAATCCACTAATTAAAACTCATTTTAAGACTTAATAATGTAAAAATGTATAAAGGTTCGTATAGAAATCAAGGCCTTAAGAACACAAAATAAAGCAAAAAGCAAAAAGAAAGAACTAATATTTTCTTCCTTTTCATTTTTATACCTTTTGTTTGTACATCAGTACACAAACAGCACCAGGAACAGCATCCTACAGTCATCTCTGATATTCATCTTATACATTTTTATTTATAATCCTACTAATACTGAATTTCAGAAGCTGTAAGCAGGCCGAAGGTGTGGCCAGTGGGCTCGCCTCTGTTGACATGTCAGGGTCAGTCGCTGACGCTGCGCTGCAGGAGTGACCGAGGCTCCAATGTGCAGTACAGCTGGTACAGAAAGGCCCATCCTGAAGCTGTGCTCTTACAGAGCACCTCCGACCTCCCCCTGCACTGTGCCTCGCTCACTAAGGACGGTCAGTTTGTCTGTTCTGCCCGTAACACAGTGAGCACAGAACACAGTAATGCTGTTTTCATTCAGGTCCTGCAGCCTGGACACGAGGACTGTGTGTATTCTCTCACATCTGAAGGTCAGTGACATGCTCACCATTTACTAGCAGAAACACATATCTCATCCTTCCGCTCACTAACCACTATATTAGACACACCTGCTGTGTGCTTCCACTGCAGTAGATTACTTGCCGTATTTGTCATTATATACGGGAACAACTACATACTGTAAAATTATTTTTATTTATTTATTCATTTATTTACAGGTTTTTTTTTCTCCTGTTCATATATCTGAACACGAGCATGTAGATGAATGACACTGTTGTAAGTCAGGGGAGCAATGTTGTATCTATGAAAGTGGAGAGCTGTCAGATTTACTTCATAAGTGTTTATTTGGTCAGTGTAGCGCTGTTGATTGTGAGGAAACATATTTTTCGTGGTTCGTGTCCCTCCAATATTGGAAAAAGTTCTGTTCCCACCAAAATTCCAAATTCCAAAATTCATGAAAACTGTGACTTTTATTTTGAAAAAGGGAAACTGGGGGATTTTTTTTTTTTTTTTTCCTTTCATTGAAGAAACTGGGGGATTGTTAACTGTTTGGCCACAGGTGGTGGAAAAGTTAGCAAAGGTTTTGTTTTGTTTTTTGACATTTTTGAATATACATCAATTCAAATCAAACAAACAACGGCACATACTTTTGTGTAAAACAATGTAGAGTCTAGGTCGAGCATGAACAACTGTAAATATATGTATATACATATATTATATATATATATAGAGAGAGAGAGAGAGTGAGGGAGAAAGAGGGTGAAAGAGAGAGAGAGAGAGAGAGAGGGTGAGAGAGAGAGAGAGAGAGTGAGAGAGAAAGAGAGAGTGAGAGAGAAAGAGAGAGAGAACGAGAGAGTGTGAGAGAAAGAGAGAGAGACAGTGAGAGAGAGAGAGAGAGAGAGAGAGAGAGAACGAGAGAGTGTGAGAGAAAGAGAGAGAGAGAGCGTGAGAGAGAAAGAGAGAGAGACAGTGAGAGAGAGAGAGAGAGAGAGAGAGAGAAAGAGAGAAATAGTATTAATAAGCTGATTAATTTGTGCATTTCTAATAAAGAGTACAATTTAAGGGCTTTTCTGTCATTAACAGTTTTAGTTACTTACTCAGAAGGTTTAACTCATTACTCCAGTGTTCTAGACGGTTTTGTCTTCAAGTATCTACATTTATGTATAAAGAATTTTCCCAGTAGCAACAAAACGTTGAGAACAAAATCCAACAAAAACACCAAACAAGATTGTCTTTACTGTCAGGGGTGACAATTCAATCTCCCTGGACTGTAACCAGATACGCAAAGTACGCAAACCCAGTAGGACTGCACTGAATTACACTGGATGACACACGTTCCAAGTTTTCAATTTCCATTTTCACAGAAAACACAGTTATTTGTCTCAAAATTAAATCTCAATCTCAGAAAGTCGTTTGTTGGATAGATGTGTTTTAAAATCTTAAAGTTCACCTCCTTTGACTCCTTTGAGGAATATACCTTTCCCTTAGTATCTTAACCTTCTCAGCCCCAAAATCTTTGAGATATTTTGCGTCTCACTGTATTAGGGTAGCAGAAGGAACAATGGCGTCTGCTTGTAGCTATGAAGACGCCTCGTGTGTAATGTCTTGTATTGGTTTCATACTGAAGGTTCTGGGTAACTAACGTTAACAGCTGTGCTCAAGCTGTCAGAAAGCACTCTCATTCATCAGATAACTGTTTGCTGTTCATTGTAATTCCAAGTGTTGTTCCACATCACTCTACATACGGTATTTTACTGCCGTAGCTACAGTGGAATCAGCTTATAGATAACTAACATTTCAGGGGATTCATAGTAGCAAATCTGTGTGTGGAGGCACCGTGGTCAGCACCAAGATGAACAGTTTGGTGTCACTCCACCTCCACCACAAAATCAGCAGGAACTGTGTGAGAATATTCAGGCTGTATGGGATGGATTATCACAGCGCACCATTGGGAATCTCTACAACTCCATGACGTCTGGCATGTTCCCTTAGCAAACATGGCAGCCCAGCTCATTGCTGAGAGACACTACTTCTGTATGTGTAGTTCAATTAATATCGGTCATATCAGCCCAAATTATCATAATCTATTGTTCCTGGTAACCTTTATCTTCCTTCCCAATAGCACTGCAATCCCACACTTCTTTCTGAGAGCATCTATTCTTCTGTTTTCTTTCTTTTTTTCTTATCCTGAAAAACAAAGAACATGTATTTGATGTCCATTTTAACTGGGTATTAATAAATGAAGGGTGTTTTTTGACTTTCTGACAATACTGCACATCTGGAATACACTTTAGCTGGAACAATACAACTGTAAATAATATTAAGTCTTTCTTCAGGTTTTGAAATCTATGACTGTAAAACAACTACAACACCACAGACCTCTACCACCATGACCACAGTGGAAGTCTTCAGCTCAACACTCGGGACTCAGACTCAGACCAGGGGATATGAAAACCAGTCTCTCTGTGGGAATCAAACATGGACAGAAGACGTCCTTTTCAGGTTTAAACAAGAATGTACAGTACATGGTAACTGAGGTGTCTAGATGGCATGCATTTGAAAACAGCAGCTTCTCTTTACCTTATGTATACACTGCATGATGAATGGACCAGTATAAGTAATCCATAATGACTTTGTACATTAGCACAAAGTTACCCCATGCTACGGTTATTTCAGAGGTCAAAGCATTTGTTGAGATTGTAGTAGATTGTTAAGGATACTGCAAATATGATCCATCAGCACTAATATATACAATATACTATATAAACTCATTTAAATGTCCGTATTTCTCAGGTCCTGGTCTGGAGTGCCGCTGTGGTATGACATCATTCGCTGGACTCTCTTCGCTATTATGATGGTCACCACCGGTCTAGTGCATGTGTGCAAACAGTCCAAAGCCAGTGGACACAGGGTTACTCACAAACACCAAAAACACACCTGACAGTGGCAAAGTCTGCTTTGCTCTTAGTATTTGACTTTGTGCTGTACTGTACTGCAGGCGACCATGTTATAGTCAGGGCTTGACATTAGGCTATTTGTAGAACGTAGGACAGTTTTGCTTTAAGGTTGTCCATTGAAAAAGGTCAGTAACACTTGAGAATGATTGTATTATATAAGTTTATTAAAATATTACTATTGAAACTGAATATGCATATTGTGTGAGTGACAAAGAGTGATTCAGTTATCAAATCATATTACTGCTGCATTTAAATGGTGTTATTTTCCCAGTTTAGTACAGATATTCTATTCTGCGTCTCTTACTCTCACTGGTTTAGTAGTTTAGATGGTTAGATGGTTAAATTTGGTACCTCCAGTGTGCTAGCGGCCAGCAACATTCAATCCTTTTAACGGTATGTAAAATTAAAGGTGCCATATGTATTTATTCAGCATTTTATATTGTTATTAGATGTTCTACATAGAACGCATGTGAAGCTTAGTTCAGGGTGAAAAGTACCCAGATGTGGTTTCACATGCCCATTTACACCCTGTGTTTTGCTTCTAGAATAAAACAAGGCTGTGTTCCCCTTTTTTGGTGAGCTCATGAACATTTTGACTAGCTGTGCTCTGATTGGCTGGTTTATAGTAAGACATTGTGGTGATCATACAGAATTAACTGGTTGAAATAGACACAGACAGAACAATAAAATGTCCAATAAAACCCCCAAGTAAATAATGGTGTTGGTGTAGCTCAGCGGATAACACCACAAACCACCACCACACATGGGAGACTGGGGTCCGAATCCCGGTCTGGTGACTATGCTGTGCTACACCAATAAGAGTCCTTGGGCAAGACTCCCAACACTACACAGGCCTACCTGTAATCATTAACCTTGTAAGTCGCTCTGGATAAGAGCGTCAGCTAAATGCCGTAAATATATTTATCGGTGTGTATATATATATATATATATATATATATATATATATATATATATATATATATATATATATATATATATATATATATGTCAGTATATTGTTTAGTTAGTTATGCTAATGTTAACATGAAGCTTGCTAGTAGCTAATGGTAGCTATACTGTCTACTTGCTTTCGATGTCAACATCAACACAGTGTGAATGAAAGTTGCTCGATATTGTCCAAGGTTTAAGAAACTGCCCAGCTGGTTTTGTGTGGTTGTTCTGTTCCACCTTAAGTGGTGCTCTAGTTATATTTGAGCATCTGTAGAAGATTCAATACGGCATTTAAGGCAGAAATGGACATTCTATAAACAAACAAGAGAAGCAGATTCTGGCCTTATAGAAAGATCTAGTGTCACTGCCCTTCTGACAGTTTGGTTCTTTGGAAAGGGTATGAAAAGTGTAGGCATCCCAAAAAAGTAAAAGGTAAGACATGTGAGTTTGAAAGGTAGTGGAGTTACAGTACAAAGTTACAAAGATGTTGCTGATGTAACCTGAAGCTGCTGACATAAGAGAAGGCCATTGGAAAACCACAGTACGTCTCTGTTCAACATCCTGTTTCTGATGACTGCACGCACAAGCACCCAAGACATGTTTAACCATGAGGGCTCTATACTTCTCTCAAGATCACCTTTAAATAGTGCAGTAGCCTCACCCTAGCGCCTAGACAGGCCATCTAAATATAAATGCTACATCATTAAGGTATAAGTGAACACAAGAACTGTAACTAACCTCTATCCACTGCATGAGACTACAGTGGACAGCAGTACAAACCGGAAACGGGTTGGACAATTTGGAAGTGGGAGTCGCTGGTTCACCACCTAAAGTCCTACAGATATACACACAAACAGAGACGGAAAGCGTCCTTTACAAGTTTGAAAAGGAATGTAAGCTAAAGAGTCACAAGGTGTGAGGTGGTAGTAACTTCAGGCTCCTGCAAATGGTGTTGCACGAGGATGATGGGGCTATAAACCCCTGCGGCGTATGAGTAAAGGAGAAGTGACGGCACAGTGCAGTGTGGAAAATTGCTCCGAAGCAGATGTCAGTGATTGGAGAGATTGCATTTGGGCATGCCAAAGGCCATAGTATGAAGGAAGTACCTGAATCTTCAGGTGACTGATTTTTTGAACTTCTCACTTCCCAGACCTTTACAGACTGTTGTTAAAAGAGGGGATGCTAAACAATGGTAGATGCTGCCCTGACTCAATGTTTATGAGATGCGATGGTGCCATTAAATGATTATTATTGTTCTGTGTTCTAATGTAAACGAAATATGGGTCTATAAGATTTGCAAATCACTGTTTTCTTTTTTCCATTTTACACACCATCCCAACTTATTTGCAAACTGAGCTTGTAGTATTTTCCTACATTGCTTGGAAACATTGCATGCCACCTTTGGTGATAAATGGAGAATATCCAGTTCAGCTTGTTAAAGGTGAAAGAGGAACGATGTCTGGATATCTCAGGACGTGGTCTGGGTTGCCACTGTGGTATGACATCATTCACTGGATTCACTAGTATGATGGTTACCACGCTGGCCAGAGCCACAGCTACTTACAACCAACACATGTGAGTGTGGGGCCGTCTTTGCTGTAGTTTCACTGTAGTTATGCAGTTTATGTGAAACTAAAGCACACCTCCACCTAAACTGCAAGGAGAACACAAAATGGCCTCTTTGTACATGCTCAGTTGGAATCAGTCACAAATTCTCACACATCTGAATATTGGCTTAAAAATAGCACAATAGATTTCATCCTCAGTTTATGTGCCATAACATTTCTTTGTTTTCTGATTTTGATAGTGGTCTCTGACTTTTGAGCCCCACAACTTTTTTTTGGTACAACTGGTGTATATACTACAGTCTACTACACCGTCATGTTAGCCGGCTAGTTGGAATTCTGCTATTTGTCCTGTAGATGGCAGCAAGTTTCAGGGTTATTTGTCATTTGCACAACACGTCAGGACATCTATGCAGTGAAATGCTTGTGGTGAGGCTCACCAAGTTGTAGAACTTTGAGCCCTAAACCCCTCTCTGCTCCAGTAGTGGTGTATCATGACTGACCCTGCCCCATGAACTCAGCTTTCTAAGCTAGCATATGCAAGGAAATACTTTTGTTCTAATGAAAAGCGTCCTGGCAGCGCGTTGTGTGTTACGGTGCTCATGAGCAAACACAGCACCAAACAATTCACTCCTCATTAAAAGCATAGAGTAAATCCTACTGTTAATGGGTTCTTCCTTTTTTACATGATGACTTGCACATAACCCTTATGCATGTAATTGATTGACGTTTGTTCTTTTTGTTCTGGGAATTCTGTGAAGTCTGATTTTATAGAGGAGAAGAAAAGGAATACAACAGCTCTTTGATGCAAACATTCACTTAGAAGAGCCTTGCTGTCAAACTCACTCACAAACACATCACTGTTTTGCAGTTTATACCCACCATAGTAATGTAAGGAGTAATAGTAGCAATGCGTGTTTGCACCATTCACATTTATTAATTGTGTGGACCATGTTTCTCATCTTTAAGTTGGCCGCTCATTTCCTCATGCGCCTGGGGAGCAGTTGGTATTTTCAGGGAATTGAACCAGCAACCCTCTAGTGAAAAGGTCGGTTCCCTAACCTCCAGCCCACGACTGGAGATGTTACATTCACCAGATATGTGGAGCACAACTAAACTGATCTTTATACACCGTACAAAGTAATAACGCAAGGCAGAATGATTCATAGCAAAGATGTTTGTCACATGCACAGGGAAACAAACAGTTGCACTGTACAATTAAATTCTTACTCTGCACTAGAATTCAAGTACTAACAGTAAAAACACTAAAGACTAGAGAGAAGAAAAATATATGTATATTAAGAAAATGTATAACATGTTATATAATAGAGAGCACAACATATGTACAGTATGCAGTATTAGTGCAAATCATTATCTAGTGGTCATCTCCTAGAAGAGAGGGCTAAGCATGGACTGCTTGTTGCAGAGGAGCATGAGTTAGAAAGCTCTATAAACGCTGCTTAGCAGTCTGGAGTCTGAACAGACAAGACGCACAAACATAAGAATACGGAGCATGTTGTGATCTTCAAAATAATCATAATAAACATTTTATGTATAACACTCAACTACATTTACTATACACTTAATACAAGCTCTGCATACTGAATATACAGTAGACATATCAGTTACAAGAAACGAAACTAGCAGTAGTAGCTGAAAGCCACATTCAAACGCCGGATAAACTTTTTAAAAAGTATGTTTTATTGAGCTAAATAAAAAAATCAACTTACTGAAATACAGGAAACAATAACTGGACAATACAAAACACCTGGCGTAGCATAGGATTAGCAGCACTGATCAGAAGCTATACTGAAGGCCAAGTCTCTAAAGTAGCCATGCTACTTAGCCGAATGCTAAAATAAACAAACAGCATCACGTTATAACTCATACATAAACAGAACCAAAGCAGTATAACTGGTCCACTCGGTTGTACTTCTTCTTACATAGTACGTGCAGATTAAAATGTACACCAAGGCTCCCGCAGTCGCTTGTACCATCTTAGCTTAGCTCCGGACAGCTAATGCTAACGGGGCTCCATGTGTCTCGTCTGTGCTCGTCCGCCCACACCTCAGTACTAACCGGAAAGTAACCCCTCCAGTTAGTAACGGCAGATAACAACATGACTGCATACAGACGAGACTTTATAAAACAGCTCCAGCACCGGAGACCACTGCCATACACTCACACTTAACCTAGCAGCAACCAAAAGGGATTGCTCTCAGGACCCCAAGGTGGCTGTTCAAATGCCCTGCTCTGACGACCCAAGCTGGCTCAATACATGCCTGTTACCATCCTAATTAAAAACATAACCTACCCACCGTCCGCCTCCCTAAAGAAAGAGGGATCCTATTGGCAAATTACAAGTAGGCAAACATTCCCCAGCTTTCTTAAGTTTAAAAAGCTTCTGTAAACCACTGGGACCCGAGCAGCTGACAAGACATAATAGCTGATCGAGTTCTATTATTTGATTTATTTATTTTTTGCTTTATTTAGGTAAGTAAAAAAACATAATTAGGAGGACCATAATTTCACGTTTAGCCTCTGACTTAATGCATTTGCTTGTATGGTGCTAGCTACATTAATGGTGGATAAACAGGCAGGTCAGTTCGGTAAAAGTTAGGCTCATATGGGATAAACCAGAAAACTTTTATCTTCACATTCTGTCACAGTTCGCGATGTTCCTTATATACACAGAATCGCGGCGACATGCGCTGAAATCGGTAAGGGAACGTTTCCAAAGTGCGACTGTGTTTAAAAACGTACCATGTTCAGAACTATGAAGAGCCTGTTGGTGTTATATGTTCGCCAGATGGGTCTCTATACGCTACACGTGATTTTAGATCTGTATGTAAATATGGATGTCTCACAGTAGTAATTTAATGCCTATTGAAATTAACTAATATTTAATCAAAGCATCTCTTATCAAACTAAATATGTTCGTAAAACATGTTTTAATAAATTCCACGTGATTTTATTTCACAGTAGATTAATGTGCTGTGTTTCAGTTAAGTCTTTACAATGTATGTCTGGTTTTTTTTCATACAGTTTGTAAAATTAACAGATTTTTACATTGTGTGTTTCTTTATAAACAACGTCCACAGGCTCATTGTCCCTCTGAATTTCGTACGTTTTTTGAAACATAAGCCACTATCTCTTAGCCTCTTCATCGCCTCCGCCAGCGGTTATTAGGAGGTTGTTTGGGAGCAGGAGGAGGCGCGGAGCTCGAATATCCTCCTAATATCCAATATAAGCCTAACTTTACCGAGATGGTGTAGTCGGAGTTATTTAACAGAGATGTGTTTTAGAGCTTGTGACTGGTTTACGTCTTATGCTTTCTAAGCTGAACCGTTGAAACCTTAATATAAACGTGTCAATTCCACCAATATTCACATTAATGTGCACAGAAATTAATTTTAGCTGTTATGTTCCGATGGTATATGCTGTATGTGTTATAAGCCAGTTATAACAGCATGCAGACTGACTAGCTAGCTATTGTTAGCTCACCAACAGGTCTGCATCTTTTCCTGCTTATTCAGGTGAGCAGACAATCTCACTGACTCTGTTGCCGGATTTGAGAAACTGGTATACTGAACCAAAATGACGTTGAGTGCAGACTGCCGCAGTTTGATCATCTTTCTCATGTGTCTCCTGAATGATGTAAACATCAGAGGTGAGTTCTGTTTAACCCATAGTTCACCATTTTGATAAAAACTCATTAGCTGCTAAGTAGACCTAGGCCTGTGTGTCTGGCTTTAAAGCACTGACGTCTCCATCGGTTTCAAGGAGAGCAGCGTGTTTACATGTCACAGGGTGTTTGGAGGTTATGATCAGGACAGCTCCACAGATAGCGAGCACATATATATATATATATATATAGGTCAACTGGCTTCATCGGGTCAGCAGCTCACTGACTGTTTGCCACTGTAGATCCACTTTCAGACCACCCATATTACTGTCTATATTGTCCATATTACTACAAACAAAATCTAACTAGTGTTAAATCTTCTTAAACAAACTGTATATGGGTACAGGCTTTTAGAAAATACACACATTTTACAAATAACATAAAGATAAAGAATAAGGACTAAGACTGATACAGACACTAAAAATCAAGTGGCCAACAGTGGTCTGCTGTCGTCTTACTATCAATACTCTGTATCTATCTATTAACGATGCGCAATGATTGATGCGCATGAATGTGTTGAGCCACTGCGGAGTGATATATTCCTGTCGTATGTACTTTTAAACTCATGCTTGTACTTGTGGCGGTAGAGCCAAACAATTCAGGAATTCCTGCTAATTTTTATAAATTAAAGTCAGGGCCAGGTTTTCTTCTTTCCCAGGTTTTTATCCAGTTTTCATGGCATGAAAGTCAATGTAAATAAAAAATCAGGGCACATCAGGGGGAGCGAAAACATGCTACGATTTTATTTGTTTATTAGCAGTATCTTTTTCCCTGATGCTAGAACACACTGACATCAGACAGCATTAGACACCCAAAGATTAGACACTTTTTAGACACTTTAACAAAGATTGCAAACAAGAATTTAGCCTTTTAAACAACATGGTACAGTAGATAATGGAATATGGCTACATTCTGCAAAAATCAGATGACATTTAATCAGACAAGTCATTTAGAGTGGTGTGGAATGTAATGAAATGCTTTATTACCAAGGCAGAATTGTTCACAGTGCTGGAGATAGGAACCAGACATCTGAAGTTTTAAATCCGTCTGGAAGCTCCCTCCCTCAGCGCTCTCATACAAAACAGATGTGTATGTTGCCTACTGCTTATATGGTTTATACCTGTTGATAATGTTTTTGAGATCAGGAAAAGAATATTCAGGGTAAAAAGGCCAAAAGAGTCAGTGACTCATTCATCCTCTAAACCACTTCTGGATTTTACCAGCCTTTACCAGCATTTATTGGCCAGTCCATCACAGGGCAGACATACACACATACACACTTAGGGGCAATTTAGGATCTTCAGTCCACCTTACTGCTTGTCTTTGGACTGCAAAATGAAACCGGATCACCGGGAGGAAACCCACATAGACATGGCGAGATTCAAGCTTAATACAGAAAGGACTGGTCACCCAACTGGGGAATCGAACCTGGGGAATCGAAATGGCATCTCTTGCTGTTAGGCAGTTGTGTGTCTAAGAAAAGGGATGTGGTTCAAGGTGTCTCATACAGAGTTGGTCAAATTAGCCATGTCATTATGCAAATTATATACAACCTGGGCAGACTAAACCATTTTTATTGTAATGTACAATGTCATAGGGAAGTATGGAAAATTAGATTTTCTCCACAGCACCGTCAAGCTTTCCTTACCTAGTTGAGGACAGATGTGTTCAAACTGACAGAAGCAGTCCAGTTTCCTATTCTCATGCCCCTCCTCTTCTTTCGTCTTCTTTCTGCAGGTTCGTTGGCTCAGTATGTGAAGGTGCTGCCAGAGGTGGTGTCGTATACAGGTCAGACTGTAGCCCTGCCATGCCAGTTTGCTGGTCGAGGCCAAATTCAGGTCACACAGGTCAGAGCTAGGTCACCTTATGTTCTGTAATCAATCCAGTAGCATTCAGTTTTAATGTGGAATGCAAATTTCTCCTAACATTCACAAATACGAATTAGGGGTGGGCGATATATCGAATATACTCGATGTATCGATGTATGTTATCTTTGAGATATAAAATAATATTATATCGCGAACATCGAGTATAAATTTGCTTCTATCTGCCAGCGTAAGAGCTGCTTTGGTGTTAATCTCCCTCTCTATTCACCTACATTGGTCCCGCCCACCCGCGCTGCTGGCGTGGGTGTGTGTGTGTGTGGAGATGAGACGACAGAGTGAAGCAGCAAAGAGCACAGTCAGGTACAGAGAGCGCGAATGTCAAAGAGAATTAGCATTAAGCGCTAAGAAACAAGACGGAGGCGGAGGAATTGGTTCCGAATAAAAACAGCGCAGGCCCTGAGAGAGCTAATAACGAAGCGAGTTAGCAACGTTAGGCGCTAAGAAACAGAAGATGGACGCGAACGAATTAGTATTTATATGTATAGAATTAGCAAAAGGTAGCAGTACCACAAATCTGTTTCACCATTTGAAAAGCCACCCATTACAGAACGAAGAATGCCTGAAACTCCGCATGTCCACATCTCCACCTACACCAAATAAAACACAAATGCAACCAGTCCAGAAGCAAATGACTCTGGCTGCTTCGTTTTCAAAAGCAATCCCATATGACAAAAAAAGTTTAAGATGGAATGAAATCACTGCCGCTGTAACCACCTACATCGCTAAAGACATGGCCCCAGTCATTGTAGTAGAATGAATGCACATTTTGTTGAGTTCTGTTATTGTTAAGGATCTTGGTTCAAATTGAACTATAGAATTAGGCTACAGTTTGTAGGCCTAAGCCATTATTTATTTTCATTCAACAGCTGTTCATATGGTCTGATTTTGAATAAATAGTTTTGTTGAATTTAACTTCACTGTGATAGATAGCCTTTTTTGCCTCAAAGTTTAAAATATCTCCAATAGAAACCACTAATGCGTATATACAAAATGTAAAAGAAATTTTTAATGGAGACATACATCTGTTGCAGGCACTAGAATCATACTGGTGTGACTACTGTATACATCAAAGGGATAAATCAATCATTTATGGAGTGTTTTAGAGGAGATTTCAAAATATCGCGATATATATCGTGTATCGCGATATAGCCTAAAAATATCGCGATATTATTTTTAGGCCATATCGCCCAGCCCTAATACGAATCATAAATATAACTACAATATACACAGTGTCTGCAGACAGCCAGGTCTGTTAACCAGAGGAACCAGGAGGTGCTGGACCGGTTCTTTCTGGGTCCCTCATGCAAAAACTAAGACACTTGTCACTCTGTGTTACAAATTAAATTTCCTCACCTTATCTTAAGTAACAAACTTAGCAATTCTAAGAAGCAAGCCATACTGTGATCGGTGTTTCAAGAAGGAATCTGTCTGGGAGCTCCTACCACTACTTATCCTTTTTTCCACCAACAAAGTGTCAGTGCTCATGCCCGTGCTGGTTTCCAGGCTCTACGGAACCGTTAAGAACGGGTCCCTTTTTCCTTACTGCGGTCCTTACTGTGTACGCAGAAGTCAGCAGACAGTGCATAAAAACAACATGGTGGAACATTTCCTTCAAGTGCAAAATGTACTTCCTGCTTTGAAGGCATATCTTCCAAACCAACTTTCAGGATTTGTGCACAGCCCAAAGTGATTGGCATAGACAGCGATTACGTGCAAGATGACTTACGGGTTCCACGATTCCAGATCAGAGAGTTAAAGGTGCAGGAACACCAGTGGAATAGTGCAGAACGGTTCCATGTTTTGGCACTGGCCCCATGTTGGTGGAAAAGTGCTAAGAATGTAGGAATGCCTCTTCACCAGAAGCTGGGAAAGATTTTTGCCTATAAATGGTTTCATCATGGACATATCATTTTTATTGTTGCCTTGGCATTTCCCATACTCTCCCATACTTATCCATCTCCAATCCTACCAAAGGAAATACTGTCCAGTTAAAGGGGCTACATTTTGTTGATCATATTAACCTTCACTGTCTTCCTATTCCTAATATTCCTAATACTCTGAATGGAAACTCGTAATCAGCACCTTTCTGTGAGGAAAGGTATATGCTTAAGTAACTACTGAAGCTGTCAGTATCATGGCATTCATGGTCTGATCGAAACATTTGTTCAGTTAATTAAAGCTTGTTTAATAAATCAAGTTGTGAAATATCTCTGGTAGGATTTGAGCCTCCTTGAATGTACAATTCACCAATCAACACCTTACACAAAGGATAACCTATCTCTGATGCGCTGAATCCATACCACGAGTCTCCCCAAAGGCGGCAGAGATAGATTTGTCACATTTGTCACAGAAGTAGAGTCACTGACCACAGTGCCTCCATACCCTGATTTGTTGGCTAACTCCACCAAGACAAAAGCAGGACTCGTCACTGAAGATGACCTGCTGGCATTTTGAGTCACTCCACGACAATCTGGTAGACACCATTGCCCTTGCTTCTTCTACCATCTGATCTTTCCTTTGTTTTTTGGTAGCCAGATCTTTCTTTATGAAGCTGAGACATGATGCTTCATTGGTCCTTGTCCCCCACTGTTCACTAGATAATAGTCTGTGTTGGTAGATATAAGCTTCTATTACTTGTTGGCTGCATTAGCCCTGTTTGAGCATGTTTTGCCTCTGTGTGGGCTGAATTACCTCTCCTGTGCTGCAGGTGTCCTGGATTTTCGAAACCACTACTGGTGTCCGAACCAGCATTGCAATATTTAATCCA
The DNA here is from genome assembly GCA_024036415.1 of Prochilodus magdalenae. Taxonomy (NCBI): domain Eukaryota; kingdom Metazoa; phylum Chordata; class Actinopteri; order Characiformes; family Prochilodontidae; genus Prochilodus; species Prochilodus magdalenae. The sequence goes on along the minus strand of JAMWET010002060.1, from coordinate 27,198 downwards.
GCGTATGGAGTTAATTACCCCAAGTCCCCGATGGCAGGTCGTGTGGGATTCACAACTGAACCGCCACAACTGGAGAATCCAACCATTCAGATTACAGACATTAAGAAGACTGACGAGGGAAAGTACATCTGTGAATACGCCTCTTACCCCAGCGGGAATGAACAGGGTATTACCCGCCTCACCATACAAGGTGAGCAGTAGGCAGGGTATTTTAATGCCTTTACTGTAAAGGCTGTAAACTGGGACTGTTGGTAATCATATTTAATGTGATTATTCTTTGATCAAAAATAAAATTACCCAAATAATTTCAAATGTTAAAAAAAGGGCACTCCCATATAATCGAACTTCACCAACATGCACCAAAAGTACCAGAGTACCAAAGCATTCCCATATCAACACCCTGGTAATCATCAGGAGCAACTTGGTAAGCCACTTTGGAACAGCCAGTCAGGTCAAATGTTTTTATTGTAATATTTCCAGATTTTTCAGTGTAACTCACGCAGGTTTTGAGAGGGGTGGGAGGGGTCAGCCACAGTTCTGGCAGCCATGCAGACACAACGCTTGTGGCAGGAGGTTTTAATGGTGTTCCAATGATCTTCTTAGCTGCACTGTGTAAGCGGCGTACCGCAACCCGAGACAATGGGAGCGGGTCAGGACACTCTCCACTGTAGTCAGGATGGAGGAAGGTTTGTTTACTGGAGGTTTTCTTCAAGTTTCTCCTGAGCTTTCCTGGCTAGGCAAGTGAAGGATTGAGGGTCCAAATGAGGGTTGTCAGTGATGCCCCCTACAAAATATAAGTGTGCTATTGTTATACATCTTTTAAACTTGAAATAAGCGAGTATGCTTTCAGTTTGCTTTTTATGTACTTATTACTAATATACTAAACACTATTACACAAGTATTCTCAGCTTATACTGTCTAGTATTGGACCTATATACCAAATATTTTCTAAGAATACAAATATGTTCTGAGAATGTGTTGTTTATGTGTTGTTAATCTACTGTGTAGTCTACTGTTAAGTCTGCTTAAAGTAATCAGGTATATTTGAGCATGTGGTTGGTGTAGCTCAGCGGATAACACCACGGCCCGCCAGAGAGCCACCACCACATGTGGGAGACTGGGGTTCAAATCCCGGTCTGGGTGATTAAGCTGTGCTACACCAATAAGAGTCCTTGGGCAAGACTCCTAACACTACACTGGCCTACCTGTAATATGATTAACCTTGTAAGTTGCTCTGGATAAGAGCGTCAGATAAATGTAAATGTAATAACAAAATAATACCTTAATTGAAACCTAGTCAATAAAGGGCAAAAATGCTATATAAGTAGTAAACTATACGTATTATGTTGGCTTACAAAAAAAAAAAAATTTATACTTGCGGTATTAAAACTAAAAAATAATAGGCGCAAAGTTTAGAAATATAGAAATACACCATGTTGGCAAAACTATTCATTGTATTATGTCAACCCACCCTTTACAACTATAACAGCTTCAACTCTTCTGGGAAGGCTTTCCACAAGGTTTAGGAATGTGTTTGTGGGAATTTTTGACCATCCCTCCAGAAGCACATTTGTGAGGTCAGACACTGATGCTGGATGAGAAGGCCTGGCTCACAGTCTCCACTCTTAATTGATCCCAAATATGTTCTGTTGGGTTGAGGTCAGTCCAGTTCTTCCACACCATACTCGCTCACCATGTCTTTATGACCCTCGCTTTGTGCACTGGTGCGCTGTCATGTTGGAACAGGAAGTGACCATGTCCAAATTGTTCCCACAAAGTTGGGAGTGTGAAATTGTCCAAAAATCTCCCGGTATGCTGAAGCATGAATAATTCCTTTCACTAGACCTAAGGGGCCGAGCCCAGCTCTGGGTAAAAGGGAAGTCTCCACAGCACACTTAAACTTTCCTTACCTGGTTAAGGACATGTGTCAACTCTTGTCAAATTGACAGAGGCAGTCCTGTTTACTATTACCATGCCCATCTTTGTTCATCTCCTCTCTCTGCAGGTTCGTTGCCTCCGCGAGTGAAAGTGCCATCAGAAGTGATGTCGTATACCGGTCAGACTGTAACCCTGTCATGCCTGTTTCCTAATCGAGGCCAAACTCAGCTCACACAGGTCAGAGCTAGGTCATCTCATGATCTGTAATCAATCCAGTAGCACATACAAAAACATGGAGGCGACATCTCTTTAAGAATAACTACAGGGGTTGGACAATGAAACTGAAACACCTGTCATTTTAGTGTGGGAGGTCTCATGGCTAAATTGGACCAGCCTGGTGGCCAATCTTCATTAATTGCACATTGCACCAGTAAGAGCAGAGTGTGAAGGTTCAGTTAGCAGGTAAACAAGAGCACAGTTACGCTATGCTCAAAAAACACTGCAATGCACACAGCATTATTGGGTGACCTACCAGAGTTCAAAAGAGGACACACATTGTTGGTGCACGTCTTGCTGGCGCATCTGTGTGACCAAGACAGCAAGTCTTTGTGATGTATCAAGAGCCGAACGGAGTATCCAGGGGTAATGTCCAGCACTACCACCAAGAAGAGACGAACCACCATCCAACAGGATTAACTGTGGGACACAAGAGGGCACAAGCTGTCTGAAAGGGACATGTTCGCAGCTTGTGCTTAACCCGGTGGATGTAATCCAAAAAACATAAAAACCACGTGTCGGCTACCTGCCCAAATGACGGCAAAATTAAAAGTGCACCTCAACTCTCCCTACACCATACACCATACTAATAAATGATTGTGGTCTAAAACCAGGTGTTTCAGTTTCATTGTCCAACCCCTGTAAGTACCACCAGGAAAAAAAAATCAGTTTATCACTTTGGGGACCACCACTGAACAACCAAAGGACCCTGAAAATATAACACTGTACGGACACGCTTGTACATTCCACACACAGTTCTGGCGTTCACTATTTGAAGAAAGACTGATGTGGGTCTATAAGACATGTTATAAAGCAGTTTTAATGTTGAATGCAAAATTCTCTTAATATTCACAAATAGAAATCATAAGTATAACTACAATATACACTGTAGTGTCTGCAGACAGCCGGGTCTGTTAACCAGAGGAACCAGGAGGTGCTGGACCTGTTTACAAATGGGGTTCTTTCTGGGTCCCTCATGCAAGAACTAAGACACTTGTCACTCTCTGTTACAACTTAAATTTCCTCACCTTATCTTAAGTAACAAACTTAGCAATTCTAACTTAGCAATTCAACAAATTGCCGGTTCTCATGCCCGTGCTGGTTCCCAGGCTTTGAATGCATATCCCACCACCCAGAATCATCTTTCAGCATTTGTGCGCAGCCCAGAGGGATAGGCATAGACAGCAATTACGCACAAGACGACTCTTCTGTTTCCTTTTCCTGTTATGAAGGTGTACTATTATAACGCAGCAGGTTATTGTTCTTACTGGTGGGATGTGCTCTAAGTGCAGTTCATCATGCAGGACCATGCCCGTTTGGCGCTTGTGTCACAGGTTGCACGGTTCCAGACCCGAGTGTTAATGGTGCTGGAAATTTGACCCATATTCCATGGAATCCTACACTTTAGGAATCCTGAATGAATGCTATCCAGTTAAAGGGGCATTTTTCCCCTATGCTCTAAGAGTGTTAAGAACTAGGTTTGGTTTACCATATTAACCTTCACTGTCATAATGTTCTTAATTAAAAAAGATGCAACTCTGTCCTTCTAATATCGTTTTGATATTATTATTTGATATTGTATTCCTAATACTCTGAATGGAAACCCGTAATCAGCATCTTTCTTTGTTTCTCTTAGGAAAGGTATACGCTTAAGTACCTACTGAAGCCGTCAATAACATGGCATTCACGGCCTGATCTAAACATGTATTGAGTTAATTAAAGCTGATTCTAATTAGCGAAGTTGTGTAAAATCTCTGGTAGGAATTGATTAGAACATCTATAATGTACAATTCACCAAGCAGCACCAGAGACCATGGATAAACTGCACAAGATTCATACTACGCACTCAATACTAGACAATAGTCTGTGTTGGTAGATATAAGCTTCTATTACTTGTTGGCTGCATTAGCCCTGTTTGAGCATGTTTTGCCTCTGTGTGGGCTGAATTACCTCTCCTGTGCTGCAGGTGTCCTGGATTTTCGAAACCATTACTGGTGCCCAAACCAACATTGCAGTGTTTAATCCATTGTATGGAGTGGCTTACCCCAAGTCCCCGGTGAAAGGCCGTGTGAGTTTCATGACTGACCCACCCCAACTGGAGAGTCCAACCCTTCACATTACAGACATTAAGAAGACTGACGAGGGAAAGTACATCTGTGAATACTCAATATACCCCATGGGAAAAGAACAGGGCATCACCAACCTCACCATAAGTAATTCTCCTCCAATAATCTCCTTAAAATGTAGGTTCTAATGTTGAGATATTCCTGAGTGAACTGTTGCCTGACGAAACATTTTCCCTTCAGCCGTAAAGTGTTCATCACCTCCTGAGGTACAGAATGGACAGCCTGATGAACCACTTAAAGAAGAATATGGCTATGGACACACAGTCACATACAGGTGTAATGCCGGTTTTACTCTTGTCGGAGCACCAACAATTTCATGTTCAGTAAATGGAACTTTTCAGCCTAACCCTCCTGAATGTACAGGTAAGTAGTGCTGGAGACACAATTGGTACATAAATGTTTTGAGGTTTTCAGTCTTTTAAACACCAATAAAGTTCTCAAATTAGGTTGGATCGAACCAGATAAACCAGTTATATGTTAATAGTGGTAAAAAAAACTATCTGAAAACAAATCTGAAAAACTAATTTTATTTAGGGACAGTTTTGCCTCACGGTGCTATGCATATAATTTCTCAAATATTGATGGATTTTGAACAAACACATTTTATCTCAAAGCTTCAGTGCTTAGAAATAGTGATGGGACGCTCTTTGAATACAGTTGATGTTTTTCTTTATTACTTGCCTTGATTCATTTATCATTGACTCATTCATAATCTTCAGAGAAGTACAAACAAGTAGCAGTAACAACCACTAAAGTAAAACTATCTAACTGAAACTTACACAACACAAGGAAATGTACTTTACATTAGTGTGTGGTTTTTTTTTTTATGTAGGTCAGTTTTAGTGTTGTATTTGGGTCAGTATTTGTTCCATGTCTCTTTCTTTTAAATAACAACTTGTAATTTTGCATACCTAATATCTTTCCATGTATATTTTTCATTTTTTCTTCACATACTATTTCGGTTCTTCAGATTGATGGAGATTGTGTTGTATATGGTTCTCTATAGCACTAAAAGGATACTTCCATTGTTCTTCCGTGTAAAATTATGTAACAATAAAATGCCCGCGTTTGGTGGTATATAGAACCATTTTCCAAAAAATTCTTTATAGAACCCTACACACATTCTCCATCAATCTGAAGGAACCATTTCTCCACGCCAGTAGAACTTAGGGTTCTAAATAGAGCTAACTTTTTTTTTTTCATTGCCAAAAAGTATTTCTGTCTATTTTCCACTTATTTTCAGGGAGAACCCCTAAAATGTAGTCTTTAAGACATTAAGGGGTCTAACAGATTAATTATAGGTCCTGGTCCCACAGAACCCCCTGTCTTTCACATGTTGCATTCAACTGTATTCTGTTTTTCGGTCTTGTCAGCTCACTGTGTGAAACCCAGTGAAGGAGATAACAGAGTTTTGGCTCCTGAATTCGTCAAACCGTCATACTTAGATGGAGAGACCGCAATGTTCCAGTGTTCAGTTGGCTATCAACCTGTAGATCCAAAAGCGTCTAAATTTATTACCTGCTCTGGAAACAAGTGGACAGAACTTCCACTTCAGTGTCAAAGTAATTCTACAGTAATCTCCATTGTAGGCTCTAATATTGTGAAACGTTTGTGAAACATTTAGAGTGAACTGTTACTTAACAAAATAGTTTGAACGTTTTTCCTCCAGCTGTCAAGTGTTCACCACCTCCTGAGGTACAGAATGGACAACCTGATCACCCACTCAAAGAAGAATATGACTATGGACAGACAGTCACATACAGGTGTAATGCCGGTTTTACTCTGTTTGGAGCACCAACAATATCATGCTCAGCAAATGGAACTTTTCAGCCTAACCCTCCTGAATGTACAGGTAAGGAGTGCTGGAATAAATACACTTGAATGAAGACACTATATATACCGTGGTGTGAAAAAGTGTTTGCCCCCTTCATGATTTCTTATTTTTTGCATGTTTGTCTTTTAAATGTTTCGGATCATCAAAGAAATAAAAATTTTAGTCAGAAATAAGGTTGAAGGTTTTTTATTATTAAGGTAGAAAACTATCCAAACCTACATGACCCTGTGTGAAAAAGTTTTTGCCCAACAGTTAAAAGATAACTGGTTTATCACACCTGAGTTCAATTTCTCTAGCCACACCCAGCCCTGATTACTGCCACACCTGTTCTCAATCAAGAAACCATTTAAATAGGACCTGCCTGACAAAGCGAAGTAGACCAAAAGATACCTGAACCTTCCCAGGAGTGGCTGACCGACCAAAGTTACCCCAGGAGCGCAGCGAAGACTCATCCAAGAGGTCACAAAAGACCCCACAACAACATCCAAAGAACTGTAGGCCCCTCTTGCCTCAGTTAAGGTCAGCGTTCATGACTACGCCATAAGAAAGAGACTGGGCAAAAATGGCCTGCATGGCCGAGTGCCAAGGTTAAAACCACTGCTGAGCAAAAATAACATTAAGGCTCATCTCAACTTTGCCAGAAAACATCTTGATGATCCTCAAGACTTATGGGAAACTACTCTGTGGACTGACTAAACAAAACTTGAACTTTTTGGAAGGTGTGTGTCCCATTACATCTGGCGTAGAAGCAACACCGCATTTCAGAAAAAGAACATCATACTGACAGCAAAATATGGGGGTGGTAGTGTGATGGTCCGGGGCTATTTTGCTGCTTCAGGACCTGAAAGGCTTGCTGTGATAAATTGAATCATGAATTCCTCTGTCTACCAAAAGATCCTGAAGGAGAGTGTCCGACCATCTGTTTGTGACCTCAAGCTGAAACAAACTTGGGTTCTGCAGCAGGACAATGATCCAAAACACACCAGCAAGTCCACCTCTGAATGGCTGAAGAAAATCAAAGTGAAGACTTTGGAGTGGCCTATTCAAAATCCTGACCTGAATCCTATTGAGATGCTTTGGCATGACCTTAAAAGGCGGTCCATGCTCGAAACCCCCCAATGTGGCTGAATTACAACAAGTCTGCAAAGACGAGTGGGCCAAAATCCCCCCACAGCCCTGTGAAAGACTCATTCCAAGTTACCGCAAATTCTTGATTGCAGTTGTTGCTGCGACAGGTGGCACAACCAAATATTAGGTTCAAGGGCAAATACATTTTCTCTGTTAACAATAAAAACCTTCATTTAAAAACTGCATTTTGGGTTTACTTGTGTTGTCTTTGACTAATATTTAAATTTGTTTAATGATCTGAAACGTTTAAGAGACAAACAAAAAAAAAAAAAAAGAAATCATGAATGGGGGCAAATACTTTTCACACCACTGTGTGTGTGTGTGTGTGTGTGTGTGTGTGTGTGTGTGTGTGTTTTGGATCTTTGTAGTCTTTTAAACATCAGTAAAGTAATTCTGAGAAGTTGGACTGAACCAGTTCAGCTTTTTTTACACTTGGTGTGGTACACATGGAATGGTAATAATGCTAATGTTGAGTTATTTCTAAACTATTAATGGATTTTAAACAAATACATTTTATCTTAAAATCTACTAACTGAAAACTTAAGACAAGTAAAAGTACTCAGACATTAGTGGGACAAACATTAGTGTGTTTTCTTTATGTAGGTCAGTTTAATGTTGTATTTTGGTCAGTACTTTGTTCCAGGTCTCTTCGTTTGAACTTGTAAGTTTGCACAACTAATATTTACTCAGGCTTGTTAAATAGACCTATATGGATGGTCAAAGTATGGGAGGTGTTTGTTGTTCAGTATAGCTTTCTGTCACTTCATTAATGTCCTTTGGATTTTTGGATTTTTTTGCTAGATGAAATGGTTTGATTGAAATCGATATGTGTTGTTTGGGGTTCTGTACAGCACACCACAGGTTTTTGCTCTGTTCTTCTACCAGTTGTTCTTCTGCATATATAGAACCCTACACAACACATTCTCTATCCTATCTGAAGAACCAATTCACTATGCAAAGAAGCATGTAAGCATGAAACAGTTCTATATAGAACTCACAGTAATGTATATAGAACAGTTCATTACAGAAAAAACACCTAAAGCCACAGTTTCTAAGTTTTGCAGACTTATGGATTTAGTGACCCCTCTGGTGACAATGTGTAATGGCACTGAGCATGTAGAACTATACTTTAAAATGTGCGTTGCTGTGTTGTCTTTCCGAGCGGATGAATCTGAGGAATATTCAGTGTATTAATCAGTTCCCTCTTTCACTACAAGGAAACAAACACTACTGATCATGTGCAGCTGGTCAGTGTGTGTCCAGTAGCTATATAAGGCATCCACTCAGTCAGCTATCTATTGAGATGGTCATATAGGTTGTGTTTACCAAACGACAGTAAGGATAGCACTCGAAATGATCTTATTTGAAAGTTATCTGAGAATAGTGCCTAGCCAACGTGTTTCCCAATGAAGAGCTGATGCTTTGATGTCAGTCATCAGACTCTGAGGAACAAGAGTTTGTTTAGCATCTTTAGGCTTCGTCAGAGCTGCTCACCAGCCACTGTGGGCCCAAACTCTGCAGAAAGGATTTTAAAGCATCCGGCACTGAAGCTGACAGTTCATCATTGTAATCATGATTACGGCCCCAATTCGCTGTGTGCACAAGATGGCGTCTCTTAATTCCCGGTTTATGGTTGGTATGCATCACTGTTTCCGGTTGTAGTAGTTGTGAGGAGAATTGAGCGAATCTGTGGAAAGCAATAGCAATCATGAGTGTTTTTAAGATAAAGGAGAAACGACTGATGTATCAACGTCAAGAAAAGAAGACGTCTCTACATTGCTGTGTGCCTCTGTGTGCTAATTCTTCAAGGTACAACTCTGAGATTAGCTTTCATAGGTTTCCAGTGGATCCTGAGGTGCGGGCTCGGTGGCTTACACAGATTCGTAGGGACAACTTCAGCCCCCTTCAAAGTACTCACGTCTGTAGTAGTGACGGCCGTGGGAAAGAGAAAACTCAACAAAGGAGCGGTGCCCTGTCTTTTTGCCTGGAAAGATTACAACATGCCCGCACCAAGGCTTAATGTTTGGCAACACCAGCCGAGATGCCCTTCCCCGGTGTTGGCAGCGTCTGACACCGACCAAGAGATGGAAGTGCAGATAGCGCCTGATCATGATTACAGCGTTACTCCGACGACCTCAGCAATGGCAGATGCTTTGGCAAATGAGAACGAAGCACTGAAGAGAAAAATACAAGAGCTACAACACCCAACACGATTAGATACAACACGGTTAGATAGCAAAGTTAGATATTAGCGAACGAATCCTCTATAAATTTTTACCTATGGGCGCTAGCTAGCTACTAAGCTAATAAGCTAATAAGCCAAGTTAACTTACCTTCGTAATTATCGATGTAACTGGAGTCGTACATCTTTAAGCCCTTCTCAAAACTCAGGGGGCATGAGGGTCTGAAGAGCTCCAAGGTCAGGAACAGGGGAAACACTCTGAAACAGATAAAAAAAAACACAAAGATTATCAAAGGTACCAGAAGACTTGCGGAACCTAAGAATAATTAGACAGAGACGAGCACAAAACACAGTCCAGTGGTTAATGCACCACAAACAGCTAGGCCGAGGGAAGGCTGTTTAAAGAGAGGGATAATAGGCAGAGATATGGAGAAGGTGAGAGGAAGCAGGTACGGGAGGGAGCAAGAGCAAAGTCATTAGACCTCCTGTTGGTCTGACCTCTGGTGGCCGGCACAAGTAGTGTTCTGAGAGCGTGTATCCTAAGATCTGCACTGACCTGACAGTTCTGCACTGGGCTGCCAGTGCATCCTGTTACTGCTGCCTCACATAGGGTGGATTAGAAATATCCAGAAAGGAAGCTGGGGAATACGAAGTTAATCTCAGGCTAATAAAAAAAGAACTCATCCAAGATCACATCCAACTTTGACATCCAACAAAAATTGAAAAAGAAGCAGAATTCTGACTACAGCAGCAGCGTTCTACGTACATTTACCCTTCCCCATATTATGTGAAATAAACTGAATATTCCTCACATTGTTACTCAAAGTTTGTTTAATCTTTGCTGTGTACAATTATCACCGGCTCTGGTGCCCTTCCGGTCAAAATTAAATGAGAAAAGTTGAAAAGAGAGTCAAGGAATCAATTCCACCAGCATATATACACATGTTGGTGTAACTGAGTCAGGTTTGTAGGCCGACTTGTTTGCGCATGCCTTTTCAGCTGACACACAAATTGCCCACAAATTTTCCATGTGACTGAGATTGACTTTGCTGTCCTAGCCACTTTGTAACTCATTTGGCAGTATGCTTAGGGTCATTGTCCATTTGCTCCCAAGTCTCCTGACTGATGTCTTGAGATGTTGCTTCGATATTTCCAGATAATGTTATTTCCTCATGATGATGATGCAATCTATTTTGTAAAGTGCACCAATCCCTCCTGGAGCGAAACTACCCCACAACATGATGCTGCCACCCCCATACTTTACAGTTGGCATGGTGTTCTCAGGCTCGCAAGCTTCCCTCTTTTTCCTCCAAATGTAACAATAGTCATTATGACCAAACAGACCACAAGACATATTTTCCAAAAACTGAGGTCTTTGTCCCTGTGTGCATTTGCAAACCACAATCTGGCTTTGTTTTAAATTTTTTATAGTGCTTTTTCCTTACGGAGTGTTATGTAAGTACAGGATTCGCTTCACTGTGGATAATAACACTCTCTTACCAGCTTCAGCCAGCATCTTCACAAGGTCTTTTGTTCGGGGGATTGATACGCACATTTTGCTACAAAACACGTTCGTCTCTCGGACACAGAACTCCTTCCTGAGTGGTATGATGACTGTGCGTTCCCATGATTTTTGTATTTGCGTATAATTGTTGAACAAATGAATGTGGCACCTGTAGGCATCTAGAAATTGTACCCTCTTCTTCATATCTTGGCTGAGCACCTTAAAATACACCCACTGGTGTGCCTCCAGTTAACTCAGATGTTGTCCGTTTGCCTTTTAAAAGCTTCCTAAGCCATGACATCGTCATCTACAGTAGGCTTTACCAAACAGTTTAAAGACATAGTAATCGTAGTGTATATAAACATGTGACCTTGTAAAAAATCTCTATTATTATAGAAGTAATAGATATATAATACTATTATATATTATATTAATACTATTATAATATATAATAGGTAATTATACAGTGAATGCAAACCTCCGGTTGTTTTGTGTTTTTGGCTGAACCATAGCACATCCTGGACACTTTCAAAAACTCATAACCCAGCTAAGGCTAGAGGTCAGCTGTACTCAGAGATACGAAAGAAGTGCGGTTTTTGCCTCTCATGCTCCTCTTCTGCCTTCTTCTTACTCTGCAGACTTTTCGACTGAGCGAGTGAGAGTGCAGCCGAAGGTGGTGTCTTATTTGGGTCAGGTCGTAACCTTGCAGTGCCAAATTGCTGATCCACACCAAAGTAAACCCACACAGGTCAGAGTTCACGTATAATCAGTCCAGCAGCATGCCATGAAACGTTCTTTGTGTGAGTAATTAATGCAATCAATGTGGTAAAATCACATGTATTTAATAGTTATGTCCTTGAATGAAAAATTATACTAACATAAATGATTAAATTACAATAAACATATTAAAATATGCATGAATCTCTTCAATTCAGAGACATTATCTTTATTAAAAGTGGAGCAAAAACAAAATGGAAGTAGAAATGAAAAGGCCTAAACAAATGGTTACCAAATCAGCTCTTCTATTGGGCAGGGCCATCGATCTTTCTGAGACATAATGCTCCACCGACCCTTGTCCCTTACAGTATACTAGATAACAGATAATAGTGTATGTTGGTAGATATAAGCTTCCATCTCTTGTTGGCTGCATTAGCCTTCTTTGAGCATGTTTTGCCTCTCTGTGGGCTGAATTACCTCTCCTATGGTGCTGCAGGCATCCTGGATTTTTGAAACGGCTGCTGGCGTCCGATCCAACATTGCAGTGTTTCATCCATTGTATGGAGTGGTTTACCCCAAGTCCCCAGTGAAAGGCCGTGTGAGTTTCACAACTGACCCGCCTCAACTGGAGAGTCCAACCATTCAGATTACAGACATTAAGAAGACTGACGAGGGAAAGTACATCTGTGAATACGCCACTTACCCCAGCGGGAATGAACAGGGTATTACCCGCCTCACCATACAAGGTGAGCAGTAGGTGAGAATGTGTGTGAGTCTTTGGATACATTTAATACATGGGGTGTAAACATACCTGTCAAGTCTTGGATTTAAAAATAAGGGCTTCAAGCCGTCCCACCAGTCCAACCGAGGTTCAGTATCCCTTACATTTTAAGACAGGTTTACAAGAAATCTAAAATAACCACCTGCAAACCACTTACAAACTACAATTTAGAATCTGATAGGCCTACCTTTGTTGACAATGAAATGCTGTGGACATTCCTACATATGTAATTCTTATAATTTAGCCTAAATGAAAACACAAAAGGGAATTAAAGCACATTTATTTATTTTACATATTTTCAGCATATATACACTTTGCTTGTCTTAAAGTGAAACCTACAATTTTATTTTCATTACAGATTTGTAGTATCTCATGTTCACTCGTGTGGTTCTCTGGCATTCACTAACTTATTATACAGAGTTATTGCAGACTTTGCATCCTTTAACAATATTTTGGAAGGAATGCCCTCTCTCTCCTTGCATCCATCCATCTCTGTTCCATTTACATTTACATTTATGGCATTTAGCTGACGCTCTTATCCAGAGCAACTTACAAGGGTAATCATACTACAGGTAGGTCAATGTGGTGTTAGGAGTCTTGCCCAAGGACTCGTATTGCTGTAGCACAGCACAGTCACCTAGACCGAGTTTGTTCCCGCTGTCTGCACTAACCTCACGTGAACTGCCCCTTGCAGCAGCCTGGGTGGCAGTTCTCGCGAGGTTAGTGATATTTCAGTTTGGAGAGGCACAGGAAAGTTTTTTAAAATTATAATATAATACAGGAAATTTACGGGAAAATACTAATACAGGCGGACGGCTGGGAAGAGGGGTAAAATACGGTAGTTTTCCAGCCAAAATGGGAGACTTGACAGGTATGGGTGTAAACTGTGGTCATAGTAATATTTAATGTGCAAGTTTTTAACCAGAAGTACACTTATCGGAATGAAATACAGCCAGCTTGTATTGTTTATACAGTCGTGTGAAAAGACCTCAGCTCTCCTGGTGAAATGATGCAGTTATTGTGCCTTAAAATGTGCAGAACTGTGTTCTCTGTAGAGAATATGGCTTATTTTCACTTGACTGGAGCACTCAAAATTTGTGTTGGACTAATTAGTGATTGTGCATCCAGGTGCTGCACTGCAGTATTGTCATCTGAATTATATTCTCCTTTTTACTTGGTTCCTATTTTTCCATTGACTACTCCCGCAGTTTTTGAGACATTGAGACCACTCAAACTCTGTCTGTTTGGAAATTATTTTTATTGGACGTATGGTTTTCATACAGTCATCGCCAAATTGCAGTGCCAATAGGAACGTATGTGCACCCAACTTATATCACAAAATGTATCCATTTTATTACCTGGTATTTTTTTCAAACTGTGTTCAAGAGACCGACTTCAAACCTGTTTTGAATTGGGAGTCCTACACCTGAATGGTGTGCATGTATACAGCTTTTGGAGGGTGCTTCATCCACATGCAGCACTTGGTCTTATCTATATTTGGCTGCCTGCCTCATGAAATAAAGCTGATAAATTGCTGATTTCAAAAATAGTTTAGGAGAAGACATTCCCACAGCACTTCTGCTGAAGGTACTTCTGCCTTCCTTGTGAGCTAAAACTAAATGTAGCCACCAAGCCGCTAAACAGAGTCTCCAGTTACATGACCTACACACTGGTGACTACTGTACTTCTGCTCTGTTTAGCACATCCTCTGTCAGGGCAAGCTCCCCTAGCTCTAAATAAGCCATAATCTTAATAACTCAGCTCAGTTTGATGTGCGTGTCCGGTGATGTAGGTGTAGTGTTAGCATGTTTACAGCAGAATAAGAGCTATGTAATATGTAATAATAAACTTCAGGAACATGTTTAGTGATGTTAACAGGACCTTGGGCTCCAGATTAGGCACCATAAGGGGGAATGGGAACATTGGAACAAGGAGCCGGTTAATAAGAAAGCTGACCTCAGATTCTCAGAGATTTATTCACTATTTAAACAAGGCACTCATGTTAACGTGGCTCTTTGCCCCTTGCCTGACCTAAACCCTTCTTTCTACATATTTGTAATTCAGGTTTTCTCACTCGACAGTAAAACATCTTTTTTTTATATATTTGCATGGATGCTCAAGTCATGTTGGCCCAATTGGCTTTAGATTAGCATAGCATTGCACCATTACATAAAGGCCTAAACTAGTTGGTGTGGCTCTTGTGGAAGACGGGGGTTTAAATCCCATTCTAGATACCACATGCTGAGCTTCACCAAATAGAGTCCTTGAGCAGGACTCCTAACACTACACTGGCCTTCCTGTAAACCGAATAGCCTTGCAAGTCGCTCTGCAACAGTTTTGAATTGAACATCATTCAATTATCTACTTGACCAAGTAATATGTTATATGCACGAACATGTAGTTTATTGACACGACGTAGTACAAGAAACAAACACTGAACAAAACGAAACATAAACGAGAAATAAAGTATTTACACTGCATACTAAGTATCAGGCTTAGCTATAGCATGGGAAGCAGCCGCGAGGTAACCCAACGTCCTTTATAACTTCCCACACTACCAGCGTCTAATGTCATGGGAAGAGAGGGGAGGGAGGGAGGGAAGGAAGGAAGGAGGGAGGGAAGGAAGGAAGGAAGGAAGGAAGGAAGGAAGGAAGGAAGGAAGGAAAAAAAAAAGAAAAAAAACCATTTCCTAGGAGCCCAGGTCTTAAACCCGAAGCCCCGCCCTTGGAGATCCCATTCCCTACTAAGGGGTTACAATACTGCAGTAACATACACAAAACGAATATCAGCGCTCAATACAAACAACCTAGGTTACAACAAATCATTACTAGTATACCACTGTCTGGGACTTAATTATAAAGTTAATTATTCACTTTTTTCCCCCATTTTTATGAATGATGAATAGACCCCCCCACCTCCTTTCTCCCCACCGGTGGATCATCCCGATAAGGATAAGGTAAGTGGGCCTCCCTGCTGTCCCCCTTTTGCCAATCCTCTTTAACAAGAAGACACAGGTAAGTACATCTACACATACATTCTACTGTATAGGGGCTGGTATGCACTGGTGATGGGGTAGGCCTCACCTTACCACATCACACTTATGAATTCTTTATTCTTAGATATGCAGCATTGCTATTATATAATCATGTTTGATTTAAGTGATATTTAGAGCATAAAATTTAATGTTTCATAAAGTGGTATCGAGATAACATGGACATTGGAGTCCAGAGAAAATTACAAAACACCATTATTAAAAAAAAAAACACTCATCATCAAAAGATTGTACAAATAACTGCATCCAAAAGGAACGAACCTGACAGAAATGAAACTTAGTGGGGAGGGCTGACATTGTGAGACTTGTGAATGATTCAGTTTTCATGCTCGACTGTGCATGTAACATAGGGAAGGAAAAGCCTTGTCCCTGTTCCTAACTGACCCAACAGACACGATTGAGGTATTCTGCGAGTAGTGATGCCCTACGTGAGTCATCCTGTTAGTGCCAGAACCATTGGCAGATTGATGGAGCTATTTCTGCCTTCCTCATAAGCTAATACTAATGTAGCCACCAACCCGCTAAATAGAATCTCCAATTATATGACCTACACACTGGTGGCATCATTAAAGTGATGCACAAGTATCAACAACAGTAGTATTTGAGACACACCCATCTGCTGTACTTCTGCTTTGTCTAGCATATCCTCTCTCAGGGCAAGCTCCCAAAGTCCCCTAGCTCTAAATAAGCCATAAGCTTATTATCTCAGCTCAGTTTGATGTGCGTGTCTGGTGATGTAGGTGTAGAGTTAGCATGTTTACAGCAGAATAAGAGTCGAATATGTAATAATAAACTTCAGGAGTCATCCTGTTAGTGGCAGAACCATTGGCAGATGGCAGCATAATGCAGGACTGCCCTTAGCACCGCGTCAGCGTCGCCAAAGACTGTAATGGTGTCGCACCAGACTCTCATGGAATGAATGGCAGCGGGTCATCTTCAGTGAAGAGACATGCTTTTTCTTGGTGGAGATGACCAACGACACAGTGGTCAGCCCCAAGATAAACGGTTTGTCGTCACGCGTCCAGAAGTCCTGGTGTCACTCCACCTCCACCCCTACTACAAAATCTGCAGGAAATATGTGGGAATATTCAATCTGCATGGGTTGGATTATCACAGGACACCATTAGGAACCAACAATGAAAACATACTAACTCCTGGTAGTCAGTTGCAGCCTAATACTAATATTAATAATGTGATTGGCTTGTAATAATTATGAAACTCTAGCAGGATGTGACCGATAGAAGGATTATATAAAGGCTATATATACAGAAACCATTGGGAATTATAATTATACACTATATGGACAAAAGTAGTGGCACACTGCAGAAGACATCCTGTTCAAATTCCATAAGGATATTATGGAGTTGGTTCCCCATTTGCAGGTCCCCATAGCAGCTTCCACTCTTCTGTGAAGGCTTCCTACGTTTTGTACGAAGTGTGTTGGTGAATTCTGAATTTTGGCCCACTCCTCCAGAGGAGCATTTGTGAAGTCAGACAATGATGTTGGTCAAGGAGGCCTGGCTTGCAGTCTCTGTTCTCTGTCTGTAATTTATTCCAAAGGAGTTTGATGGGGTTGAGGTCAGGACTGCAGGCCAGTCAGGTTCTTCAACAACAAACTCCCTCAACCATGCCTTTATGCGCCTTGCTTTGGCGCCCTGGGGCACAGTTATGCTGGGAAAACTGTTCCCACAAAGTTGGAAGCCTACAATTGTCCAGAATGTCTTGCTATGCCGAGGCATTAGTTCTTCCACTGGAACTAGGGGGCTCTAGGCCAACTGCTGAAAAACCACCCTATAGCAATAGCCGTCCTGCACCAAGCATTACAGTCAACACAATGGGCCAGGCATGTTCTCCTGGCATTCTCCAATCTCGTCTAATCACAGAAAGATTCCAATCACAGACTCGTCTTGTGACTCCACAGTGCTTGACATTGTACTTCGTGATGTAAGGCCTGTGTGCAGCTGCTCAGCCATGGAAACCCATGCCAGGTTTCCAGGTTATATAGGATTACTGGATCTTCCTACAGCAGTGCTGCAGTAGCCTTGGAAGCATAATTTTAAAAAAAAGCTAGCAAAGCCCCTTCCTGAGAACTTAAGCTAAGAATATTAAGGATATGGCTGTTAAAACAGAAATCGATCAGAGGGGTCCTAAATGAGGATGCAGTTTTTGATTTTGGCATTATTTCCATCCTTTATTAATGTGAAATTTTTGTACTTGATGCAGAAACAACAGTGTCTGAGCTTCACAGTATGTCAGGTCTATGTACCGAACTCTCCTTATTCAACTAAGACAGTGCACAGGACAGAGAGTTTTACAGTATGGTATCTCTTTCACAGTATCTGTCTTTAGTGTCTATGAAGGAATCAGTTATTACGAGCCACTTGAGTCAGCCCTCCTCAGGTTGAAGGTTCCCCCACCAGTTTATACTTCTGATCCCTTTTGTTGCTTACTGAGCCAGTTCTAAAATACACCTTGTGGTGCAACCTGGACACATCCTCAGTGATGTAACCGGGTCACTGGGTGTTTCGGGTCTTACATCAGACACCCTCACCCGGGAGACCCAACTGGGGATGATAAGGTTGCGAGTTGTGTCCAGGTAGCGCACTACGCCACGCATCCACCCTCTTTAACCAGAGCCAACCTGAAGCCTTTTCAGCAGCTTCCATGATGTTCTTCATGGCTCTTCGTCACATCACACATTAACAACTTAGAGCACCTGGTAAACAGCCTAAACATGCCATAGACTGAGTAACTGAGTTTGTATCATCACAGGGGAACAGTGAGAATTCAGTACCTAGAACTCACATACCGTGAACCCCAAACAATGTTTTACCTCCTTTAAATATAAAGCCTGCATTTGAAAAAGAGGACGTTAAAATCATCTAATGACTAATGCTAATTCCCTGTACATTCCCAAACACTAAATAGATAGGGAGTTAAAGTTAGAGAGGTGTTACAACAACACACAGGAATACTGGAGGAGTATCAGTGATAGTTATTTGGAAAATGTAATTGTAGGAAAACGGTGTATACTAGTTAGAGCTGTTAAATGAGGTTTATGTTGTAACAAGTGTTTTATATGAAGTATTGTGTGTGTGTGTGTGTGTGTGTGTGTGTGTGTGTGTGATTGTCTGTGTGTGTGTGTGTGTGTGTGTGTGTGGTTATTCCCTGACCTTCCAGCCTGCAAAGGAACGAAAGCCTGACACCCAACTGTGTCAGGAGAACATTGTCTGGCTGCTGGGACAAACCAGGCATGTAGTCCAGAAGATGGAAGCTCGATAAACTTCTTTGTTATTGTTACAGATTTTGGACACGTATTAATGTTTTTGAATTTTTGAGAAAATTCCAATCCAGTGTGATGTAATAAGTTTAGGAGGAAAATAACCACAATCTGTTAAGACTCCTTTGTTTGCCCTGCTCGTTGCAAAGTCTCTGTTTTTCCCCCTCGTGAGTCTAAGCCGTGTTTCTCTTCTTCTCAGTTCTTATTTCTTGTGTTTTGTTGTTTTTGTGTTTAATTCTGAGTTTTGACCCTTGTTTTGTTCCTGGCTGTTGTTCTCTCTCTCTCTCTCTCTCTCTCTCTCTCTATGGACTTGTCTTTGTTGATACCAAATTGTGTTTTGACCCCTGTCTCCGGGACAAACTTAAATAAAGCCACTATGCGTTTGCAACCTGCCTCAACCTCCCCGTTACCGTTTACATGCATTCACATAGTAGTCTGACTGATAAATGCAGGGTGCAGTACTTAATTATTCATGACCTGCATTATTAATCCTAACGAGTCATATATATACTGTACATGTACAGTGGGTACTGAAAGTATTCAGACCCCTTTAAATTTTTCACTTTTTGTTTCATTGCAGCCATTTGCTAAAATCAAAAAGTTCATTTTATTTTATTTATTAATGTTCACTCAGCACCTCATCTTAACAGAAAAAAAAAACAGAAATGTAAAAAAATTTGCAAATGTATTAAAAAAGAAAAACTCCAACTGAGAAAATTCCAATCCAGTGTGATGTAATAAGTTTAGGAGGAAAATAACCACCATGAAGATATTTTGGTGAAATGTAGCACAATTTCTCCAACTGAGCAATCCATAGGAGGGAACTCCTACAAGACACCAGGAGCTGCTCGGGCAAGCTCAGCAATAGCTGATGACCGGAAGATGTTTTTATGGTCCACTCCCATCTTCTTGGAGAGCCCTGTTCATCAACTCACCTTGGTTAAAGAGGTGTAGGGCACACTTGTAACGCAGTATTACTCCATGAGCAGTTGTTATGATAGTTCATTCCCAAACAGCTTCTTCAGGTTTTCTGTCAAATGTTCAATTCCAGCTTATGTGGTTCAAACCTGGAACTGCTGCTCCATTTAAGGTGGAAGGGAGACATTGAATAAGAAGCCGCATAATATCAATCAATAGGAGAGTGAGTGAACATGAGAGCAAGTGGGTGAGGGGATTATTGAGCGAGTGAGAGAGTAAGTGAGTGAGGGGATGAATGAGCGAGTGAGAGAGTAAGTGAGTGAGGGGATTATTGAGCGAGTGAGAGAGTAAGTGAGTGAGGGGATGAATGAGCGAGTGAGAGAGTAAGTGAGTGAATAAGTGAGTTAAACCAGATGCAGCTTGTTCTTCAGCATGTCCAGTCTCAGGAGGACGTTTTCATTTACCAGCTCCTCCTGGATTCTGGTAAGGTGTTCTGGTGAGTTTCCATGTTGTGTGTGGTGTTTCAGGTGGTGTTTAGGAGGGTGTGTCCTCTGTTTTCCTCCTTATTAAAAACAGCAGTGCTAGTATGGTATTTAAACTCTGGACTAAGAAAAGACGTTTTTCATCACCTTTAAACTTCCAAACTCCCATCAAACACCTGAGTATCACTTCCTGCTCATAAAAACACTTTTCTGATCTCATCAACATTTTACAGCATTGTTAATAAAAGACCTGCAGAGACGCCATGTTTATCGTTTTATCTGTTTTTTTCTTTATTGATTGATTGATTGTTTGATTGATTGATGCAGGTGCTCATCTACCTGAGTCCTGAAGGCAGCCAGGCTGGAGCACTCTGGGAAGTGAGAGTTCTTCGCGGAGGTGACTCTAGGCTAGCACTACTGCTGTCCTCTATGGGTAGCAAGTGTGCTTTGCCGAGTGAACTCCCCCTCGCACATTCATTCTGACTCCTGCTGGGGGATTCTGTTCCTCCTACATCTGAACAGTCCACACAGCCTTTTCCAGAAGCTCCTCTTCACCTTCTTCTTATCCTTCATAGACTCTTTTAGTTCTTTCTCCTCCAACATGGCCTTGTAATTGGATATGACCTGGAGGAGGTCCTGTTCTCTCCTCATCATCTCTTCCTTCTCTGCAGCCCTGATTTGTTTTTCCTGCTTCAGCTCCATCTGCAGGCGGTGCAGCTTCTGCTTCAGCTGGAGGTTTACCTGCCGCTCCTTCTGCTGGTTTGCGAGCGCGGCCTCGAAGATTTCTCTATCTCGGCTCTTTACGTTCTCCATTTGTTCTCTGACTCTCAGTTTCAGGAGGACCAGGTCCTTCATCAGCTCCTCCTGGATTCTGGCCTCCTTCTCCTGCCTGAGAATCCTCTTTCTTTCTCTCCGTTCTTTTACCTGGGCCAGCATGCTGTTCTTTTTGGCCTCACTGTTCTCCATCTCCACTTCGTCCTTCTGCTGGCTCTCTGCGTGCTGATCAGCCTCCAGCTGTTCCTCCACAGGTTGAGCATTTTCAGTTTGCTCTCCCTGTTGTGCAGCCATGTTCATCACTTTATGGCGCGTGTTGTCCTGTGGGAACTCCAGCTGCCCCACATCAGCTGAACTGTCCTGCAGATCACCAGCAGCGTTCCTCGAAACCTCCAAAATGTGCTGATCCATGTTCAGAGCAGCTGTGGATTTTGGATGTTTGGCACCCCTATTTATAGACTCGGAGCGGCCAGCGTGTTACGTCATGCGCTTGTATGTGGGTTTATGACGTCATCGGCCGACGAGTATATATGTAACAGTTGTAATTCCAGCCAGCACGCTGGGGTGCGCTATAGGCCCGTATATGAACTCTAAGTTTTCTGTTATGAAATAAAAAACATTAATCCATTAATTAAGAAAAACAAGAATAAAACGTGAACAGAATGTGGTCCTAACAGCGCTTGAGAGAGTCAGTTCTTTTCAACTACTCGGTTCACTGAATCGACTCGCAGATGATTCTTTCCCAGTCCTCCTAATACGGTGACTGTCCGCTTTATCAGACACACCCCGCTGTTTCAGGGCGGTTTCGAAACTGTCCTACCTTATTGGTACCACAGTAGTTTGAATCACGTTGGTTTGGACCACCAGAGATCAAACCATTATGATTCCGAAAGTTGTTAAGTCCGACTTTCACAACAAGAAGCGTGCAAAAACTCACGAACCTTGTAATGTAAAGTTAAAATATGAGAATCAGTGCACAAATATTTATTATTTAGGCTACTTATATTTATTCATATTGTAATTATATAACTTTCCACCACCACTACCATAGTAATATAAATAACAACAGAATAATAATATTTTTAATAATATCAACAATTCCTCCGGTCAGGAATGTGCTCCGAGTAGACGTGAGTTAGCACCGCTTCCGTAGCTACACATTAATTTATTTTTACTTTCGCGATAACAGAATTATCATCTTGTGAAACCTTCCCCGACGCCTTTCTTATGTGAAACAGAGTTAGTCCGATGTCGGGCAACTCGAGAGAGAGAAGCCTATTTAAAACTACCTCCACCGCAGCTCGCTCGCAGTCAACTCTGGAGCAGTCGCTAATTGGGGGGCTAACACAGGGCGACACGCTAGAGACTCCACCGGCTTTGGAGCCCACGCGACAGGCAGCCCTTCCCACGACACTGCGGTGCCCTCAGAGGGGCCTAGCTCAGCAGCGGTTAACGTCATGGCTGATTCAACCGACGCTCCACCTTGGTTTCTGCCAGCGCTTGAAAACTTAAAAAGTTCTTTGCTTTTAGAGAATACTGTAGCTCTCTCCAGGGCTCTACAACCCATCGCCGCCGCCTCAGATCATAGCGATAGGATTGCTCAGATGGAAAATCGGTGCAGATTACTCACTACGGCAAACTTTAGCTTGGCAGGCTAAATGACATCGAGAACCGCTCCCGTCGCTCAAATGTGAGAGCCATCGGTATCCCGGAGAAGATGGAGGGTGCAGACCCAACAAATTTCATGACGGAATTGCTGTTGGAGACATTCGGCTCGGACTATTTCCAGCACCGGCCCATTTTGGAAAGAGCGCCCCGGCTCGGCCGAGCAGTCGCGGCGGGTGGCACAGACTCCAACAAGTCGAGGCCCTTTATTATTCTCTTTCATTCATTTCAGGATAAGGACGCGTCCTTAGAAGGAGCAGCGACGGTGTGAGTTTTTGAAGACACAATATCAGATTTTTCCAGGACTATAGCGCGGACCTCTCTCGGCAACGGGCCGCGCTATACAAAGAGGGGGTCCGATTCAATATGCTCTACCCTGCTCGACTACGAGTTGTTTCCAAAGACGGTTCCAAGATTTTTAAAAAGCCTTTCTGACAGATCACTACAATCGCTGAGCCGTTCTCAGGTGAGGTGGCTCTATGCTGCTTAGTGCCAGTAACGTAGTCATTGTAGCGTCTTGTAAATTTGGTGGCTTTATTTATTTCATACTCTGAACATGTGTTAAAAACTTGAAAATCACTAAAACTGTTAAAAAAGTGTTAAAATACTGTGTATGAGTCCCTGCTAAAGTTAAGTTTGTTCTCATTGGCTGTAACTGTTGTCAGTCTTGGTTAGACTTCCTCGTCCTTTGATTGGCGCTTTGTCTGTGTGGGGGCGGGAGAAGAAGGGGTGGCTCGGGTGTGGAGGAGAGGAGGAGGCGATAGGTAAACGCAGCAGCTACGGAGAAAAAACATGTCATGTAAAACACGTTATATGTTTATTTTCTCGTGAAGCCAAGTGCCGGGTTGTCAACCAGAAAACCCCTCAGTGTACTGTACTGACCGAGCGTGCGAAACGAGGTGAAACTCTCCCTCGGGAAGTTCGTTTCTGTCCGGAGGCGCTGTTGCTCCTAGCACTAAGCTCCGTTAGCATTAGCCAAACCGGCTAACTCGGTCGTTAAGTTTAGTGAAGTTCTCTTTCCCAGTGAACAGGACCGTGAACTTAAAGACCAGAAGCGGGTGCTCATCCTACATCACTTTGGGAAAACCAGACAGCAGTCTGATGAGCAACCGTGGTCTCAGACTTCCTCTGGCAACGCTGGATTCCCCTCTCCGAAGCAAGTTAGCAGCACTCAGAGAACTGAAGGAGTCCCCTGTATTTATTTTCTTTTATTTAATATTCCTGACCAGGTCAGTTTAAAGGTTTTTGGTACACTCTGAGTGAAAGTGGGCCCACGTTGTTGGTGTGTATTAATCTTTCTGAGTAACAGTTGTGTAGTTTGTTTTTTATTTGTTTATTTAATTAAAGCACATTCATATTTGGAGTTATTACTTACTATATTATTATTATTATTATTATTATTATTATTATTATTATTATTATTATTGCTATACCTAAATTATCACTGAGGTAAAATATTATTCAGAAGGGTTCATGCATTAGCCTGTCCTGACAACAATTCGTGGTTTATTTAAGCATTTAGTAACAGCTCATAATTAAAGTAATAGAGCACGAACTCACCTAACTCATATAGCATAGTCTAGAGTTAAGGGGGCACTGCATCATGTTTTCACATCTTGTGTTTTGTTAACCAGTTAGAGTTTACATATATGTAGAGAAGGTGAGGAAGGAAGAAGGGGGGGAGGGGACATAATGTCCCCAATGCATAAGTTGGATTGTATATGTGAATAAGTTACATTTCTCAGTTTTTCAATTTTTTTCTTTCTCTCTCTTTTATTTATTAAAAGTTATTATCTTTCGTGTTGTGCACCATAAACAACGCCCGTTTCACCTTCTGTTTGTCACACTGGGAAGGTTTTTTGTTTTCATTTGTGTTTGTCGCACGCATATCTAGGGTGGCGGTTTTTATGTGCTTGACTTGTTTTAAGCTACTCTGTTGGAGTAGTTTTCACTGGAAGTACATTCAAAGTGGGGTTGATTGTTTAGAGGGCGGTTTTTGCCTCCTCTTAGGGTTGGGGTGTGTTGCTGTCGTGTGTAGGTGTCCCCCCCCCATACACCATTTTCTCTTTCCTCTCGAGGTTGTTTTTGTATATCTATTTTTCTTCATCTAAACAATGCAAGTCAATTTAAGTAATTCGGTTAGATTTATTTCCTGCAATGTCAGGGGCCTACAGTCTCGATTTAAAGGTACTAAATTTTTAATCATATTAGGTGCCTAAATACTGATATTCTATTTCTCCAAGAAACCCATCTCTCTGTAGACTTGAGCATACCAAAACTCCTTAAACCCTGGTATTTGGCCAAGCCTTTCATGTCTGACTATATTAGTAAGATCTAGGGAGTGGCAATACTGGTTAATAAGAGTACACTTCATACCTTCCAAGTGGTTCACATCTGACATTACGGGTAGATATGTTATTGTTGTGGGGGGTCACTTTTCCAAACCTGGTTGGTTTTTAGTTAATATATATATGCACCAAATTGGGATGATGTTGACTTTATGGATAGGTTGCTGTCCATCATTCCTGATCTAAACTCACACAAATTCATTCTTGGGGGCGACATCAACAGTGTTATGAATCCCACATTAGATTGGTCAAAATCAACCATCCTCCAGTAACCTCAAATAATGGGCGATCATGGTTGTCTTTCTTTATCGATATGAAAATGGCTGTGTCGATCCGTGGCTGTGCAACTTCAAGCTCATTCAAAGATCTTTTTCTTTTTATTCTCAAGTACAGTCTTCCTTTTTCCCGAATTGGCATTTCTTTGTCAGTCGACAAGCTCATGCCGTTCGATTACCAAACTGAGTAGTTGGCGAGTAGTGTATTTCAGACCATGCAGATGGATCTTTACTCCAGTCACCATCAGGAGGATCGCCCACCAGTGAGCGTTTGTAACCAAACACTACTCTTCAGAGGATCATTTCTGCTACCAAGATCTCAGCTTCCATTAGTTTTTTCTTCCACACTTTTTAACAAAAACTGAGGGTCTATCTCTAACTTCTTTGCTTAATTGGAGGACACTCAAAGCTGTTATCCGTGGTGAAATGATCTCCTATCTCTGGGTTCGGACCCTGAGGAGTTGGGTTCTTCCCTGAGCCTGGTCCCTCTCGAGGTTTCTTCCTATACTCCAAGGGTGAGTTTTTCCCTCGACACTGGTGCCTCTGGCTTGCTTCAAGGGGGGCTTGGACCCTTGGTTTTTCCACCCTACATGTCTGTACATTAACCTTGTGGTTCTTTTCGTTTGTATTGACACAATTGATTTTTGTGAAGCTGCTTGAGACAAACGTTGGTTGTGTAAAAAGCGCTAGGGATAAAATTAAATATTGATTGATTGAATTTTATGATATTAAGAACACAACAGGGAAAAAGCTGGACGAGCTTTTTCTAATTCCAAATTATCCCTGGACAGCCAGATGATTTTCTTTTGTCCCCTCCAGAATTGATTAAAAAGCGGCTTCTTGACTTACCAAGCAGAATTCAATTTGCTTTCTACAAAAAATGCTGAAGCCTTTATGTTTACTGGTAGCAAGTTTTTTTTTTATGAGTATGGGGATAAAAGTGGGCAGAATACTAGCACATAAGCTAAGGGAGACAAGGCTGCATCCAGGGACAAAATACACCAAATGCACTTATCCCTAAATACACCAATGGACCTTATAACTAAATCCATTAACACGGTTGTTTTTTAGAAGTTATTATTTGTTCCTTATATACTTCGGGAACAGCCCAGCCCAACACTATGCTATGCACTGTAATTTATTAGATAAATTAGCTTCTACCGTGTTTTAGACCCATATTGGGCTGCATGACTGCTACATTTACAGCTCTGACATTACTGCTTACTTCAGAACTTCAATGGGGCACACCGTGCTACTCAGTTTTTTCTTGGGATTGTCGCGCTTTCTCTTGTTGTTTCTCTCCGCTGCACTCTCTAACAGTACACAGGCACAGCTACTGTGCTTTATAAAGGAGTTATAGTTATAAAGGAGTCATGTACTTGTTACAACACATTTTATTTGGTTCCCATTTCTATGGGGCCCTGGCCACTCCTTTTCACAAACACATTGGTTCGCCTGCATAGTTTTAAGTGAAGAGGGCACCTACCTGTGGGGGTTGCTCTGGTCGTAAATCAGGATATGTAATCATATGTATATATTTTTTCATGTATTTTGATCAGGTTTATTTTTGATAGGATAATAGGTTTCTTGTGGAGACAAGAAGACAGGTGGTCCTGAGATGTCTGGATCAAATTACATGGGGGACGAGACAAGAAGAACAACATAAGTGACCCGATGTATGTGTTTGGTTTTAAGCACCCAGCCCACTTTTCTGAACTTTTAGAAAGCGAACGGTAAAAATTTTGTCTCATCTGTCTTAACCTGTTGATTTGTTTTGTGATTGTCTTGGTCCAATAGAGTCTTTGTGATTGAAACAGAGGTGCATGCCGAATCAGCATGGTGCCTGTTGAAAATGTTATGTGTGCCATAAGCCCGATGCCTAGGGCGTTAGTATAGAAGGACAATCCAGTGACAAGAGTCGGAACACCCTTCAAAAGGCAGTGCTGACTTGCTCTCTTGGAATTTAACTTTATAGCCC
>JAMWET010002059.1:42500-67246 GCA_024036415.1 Prochilodus magdalenae | reverse complement strand
AGGGGTTAGTGTAAATGTATCAGGGTTTAGGGGGTATTAGGGTAAATGTAGGGGGTTAGGGGTTTAGTGTAAATGTCGGGTTAGGGTTTAGTGGTAAATGTAGAGGTTAGGGGTTTAGTGTAAATGTAGAGGTTATGGTTTACTGTCAAGTGTAGGGGTTTTAGGGTTTAGTGTAATGTAGGGGGTAGGGTGTAGTGATAAATTTAGGGGTTATTGGGGTTCAGATGTATATGTAGGGGTTAGGGGTTTAGTGTAAATGTAGGGGTTAGAGTTTAGTGTAAATGTAGGGGTTATGGTTTAGTGTAAATGTAGG
Source organism: Prochilodus magdalenae (assembly GCA_024036415.1). Taxonomy (NCBI): domain Eukaryota; kingdom Metazoa; phylum Chordata; class Actinopteri; order Characiformes; family Prochilodontidae; genus Prochilodus; species Prochilodus magdalenae. The sequence goes on along the minus strand of JAMWET010002059.1, from coordinate 66,933 downwards.
GGTTAGGGGTTTAGTGTAAATGTAGGGGTTAGGGTTTAGTGTAAATGTAGGGGTTAGAGTTTAGTGTTAATGTAGGGGGTAGGGTTTAGTGTAAATGTAGGGGTTAGGGGTTTAGTGTAAATGTAGGGGTTAGGGTTTAGTGTAAATGTAGGGGTTAGGGGGTTTAGTGTAAATGTAGGGGTTAGGGGTTTAGTGTAAATGTAGGGGTTAGGGGTTTAGTGTAAATGTAGGGGTTAGGGGTTTAGTTTAAATGTAGGGGTTAGGGGGTTTAGTGTAAATGTAGGGGTTAGGGGTTTAGTGTAAATGTAGGGGTTAGGGTTTAGTGTAAATGTAGAGGTTAGGGGTTTAGTGTAAATGTAGAGGTTAGGGGTTTAGTGTAAATGTAGGGGTTATTGTTTAGTGTAAATGTAGGGGTTATTGTTTAGTTTAAAGGTAGGACTTAGTGTTTAGTGTAAATGTAGAGTTTAGGGTTTAATGTAAAATGTAGGGGGATCTCTAAGGCCTGAATAATCTATGGTTCTTCAAAACCTTTGCAGTTTGGACTACTGTAATTAAATAGAACTAACTGTAGACAGTGATTAAAATATATCTCTAAAGTGGCCAAACCGGCTGATTAGCTATCTTTCTTAGCTAGTAATAACTCCCAACTGACTCAAGTAAACAAACATTCTCACTGTCGCCCTTAAAAGGTAGAACTGCTGCTACTTCGTTATGACCCGTTTATTTGTTTTGATAAACGTGTTTCATGCTTTCTTTAATTTGTGCATCTGGCTCAACCCAACAGATGACAACACACGCATTTCACAGACTGCTTGTTTATATGGTTGTGAAAGAGCAACTGTGGAAGCTTAAATGACTGCAGCCAGATAATTGGGAGCAGTGATTATGTAATGATGGTGACAGGCCCTTACTCAACAGGTTGGACATACAGGTTACACCGTGCTAAGAGCTGTTTACTAGTGCTGTTGGTTATGCAACATATCTTCACACATCAGATAATCATCAGACCATGTCTGAAATGTCTTCAATTTTGAGTGTGGTTTGATGTGATATGGGGATGTGAAGAAATCTGTCTCATTAAAATGATGTAGAAAATTTTTTATCACCGCTGCCCAATAAAAATCATATGTCTCCATTTACACTAAACCCTAACCCATACATTTACACTACACCCTAACCCATACATTTACACTACACCCTAACCCATACATTTACACTAAACCCTAACCCCTACATTTACACTAAACCCTAACCCCTACATTTACACTAAACCCTAACCCATACATTTACACTAAACCCTAACCCCTACATTTACACTAAACCCTAACCCCTACATTTACACTAAACCCTAACCCCTACATTTACACTACACCCTAACCCCTACATTTACACTAATCCCTAACCCCTACATTTATACTAAACCCCTAACCCCTACATTTACACTAATCACCAACCCCTACATTTACACTAAAACCCTAACCCCTACATTTACACTACACCCTAACCCCTACATTTACACTAAACCCTAACCCCTACATTTACACTGAACCCTAACCCCTACATTAACACTACACCCTAACCCCTACATTTACACTAAACCCTAACCCCTACATTTACACTAAACCCTAACCCCTACATTTACACTAAACCCTAACCCCTACATTTATACTAAACCCCTAACCCCTACATTTACACTAAACCCCTAACCCCTACATTTACACTAAACTCTACATTTATACTAAACCCCTAACCCCTACATTTACAATAAACCCCTAACCCCTACATTTACACTAAAACCCTAACCCCTACATTTACACTAAACACTAACCCCTACATTTATACTAAACCCCTAACCCCTACATTTACACTAAACCCCTAACCCCTACATTTACACTAAACCCCCTAACCCCTACATTTATACTAAACCCTAGCTCCTACATCTACACTAAACCCTAACACCTACTTTTGCATTATACCCCAACCTCTGCATTTAAACTAAACCCTAACACCCACGTTTACACTAAACTTTAACCCCCACATTTACACTTGTAAAATTGTCCTATGAATGAAATAAAATTAATAAACTATAAACTGTATATAAATGAATTGTATAAAAAACATTCAAAAACACCTCACCATGTTATCATGTCACTACAGCAACATTTTTCATGCCATATTGTAGCCACTCCCCTGCATTATAGAGCAGGAAATGAGACTGTATCGCCATCTCTATAATGTTATATGTGTATCACTGTTGAAAGCTGTGTGTTGTAGTAATGGCCACTGAAACTGTGCTAACATTACCTCTACTGAATCGGCCACTACTGAACTTTTGCTAAATAGATAGCCGGGTAATCAATTCTTTAATTTATTATAATAAACAGAATTAGGGTGAAGGCTCACTTACAGCCAACAGATTTTTATCTGAGGTCCAGCCTGAAGTGTGTTTTCAGCTCTGGTTCTGAACCAGGTTGGTAGAATGAGCCATTGACAAGAAATGGCAGTTCAATTGCTGACATCAGTTATGACCTCGTCAGGCCTAGCTGAGTAATCTTAAACACTCGTTTATACAGTTTGCGATATTATGCTATGCAGTGTAATAGCTTAGGAATAGCTGTACCACATACACTAACATAACACGGCTAATTATGAATGACAGCTAGTGGTCGTTAATTACCACGACGGCAGCGGGCCATTCAGTTCGAGGCTTTTCCCTGAAATGTTTGCTGGGGAAGGTGCTGTGCTTTGGCTCTCATATCTCCTCACTCAGCAGCAAAATTACACCTTAACCCTGACTCAGACTTCAACCAACACTTTTCTCTCAAAACATAAATTAGGCTTTGCAGGTCATGCGGTAACCACACGTCAGCATTGCACTCCAACCTGAAATCAGTGATGTAAAGTGTTGAAGCCACGGGCTAAAGCAAAAATGATGGAAAAGGAGATGTTTCTCCACCCCTCACAAACGTCCGCTACAATAATATGGGTAACTTTGCAGTGTTTTCACAAACAGCAGCTTATAATACTTCCAGGAATTCAAGGAATAGTGAAGTACTGCCCTGTTTCGAGTGCACAAGTACATTAACTGGTCACTTTATTATTGTTTATTTATTAATTATTTGTTTATTTATTATTATTATTTATTTGAATTTTACACCCTGTAGGTTTGCCATGCTAAACGCTACAACTCATCTGCTTGTAACGCAAAGTTCATCACCTGTGGTCGTAAACTGGCCATTTATTTAAATGGGGTACAGGGTTTTTATAGTTGACCTAAAAGATATAACCTTATAATGTGTCCACTGAGTGGACGGAATATGAAAAAACACCGTCAGCTAGTTTCAGTTAGCATTAACTTATTCCTAACCTGCTTACATTCAGTTATTAACATTAGCATTTGTAAGGCTGGTTCTGCAAAGTGAAACTTACTTGCAACTAGCTGCATCCAATGTAATTCCCTTGACTGTTACATAAACATTAAGACTGTTGCTCTGTTGCGTGTGAGTTTGCAGGATGCTTTACATTACTCCAGTGAAACCCAGTTGAATGTGAGTTTCAAGCAACTAAAGTGGAGTAAAGCAAGCCTTGGTATGAAGTTTTCCTTTAATCCCAGGTTGTTATTTTAAAACACAGGTGTTGATTGGCTGTTCCATGAAGCCTGTTGTGATTGGCTGTTTTGTAAAACCTGCTGAGATGGTTGCAACTGCTGTGGGTAAGTTCAAAATGAGTTGCAGGCAGCTTTACAATATGCTGTTCAGTTTCTGGCAGGTGTTAATGGGCTGTTTCATGAAAACTGCTTCTCAAAGTTAGGAGGGTTGAAACTGTTGCTGCTAAGTTTCAAATGAGTTGCAGGATGCTTTACATCATGCAACTCAAGTGCAATTGAGTTTATGTAAGTTTCAAGCAACTAAAGTGACACTGAATTTCATTGTGCAAAACCAGCCTTAGGGTGAAGTATTCCTTTAATCCCCGGCTGTTATTTCGAAGCACAGGTGTCAACTGGCTGTTTCATGAAACCTGTTCTGAAGTTTCATGGAATGAAATCTTATTTCTCAAAAAAGAGATCGTTGCAACTAAAGTGGCATGAAGACTTCCCTGTGCAAAGCCAGTCTTAGGTTTCTCATAAGCCTAGCTATTTGATTGTTTATTTCTGGAAACCTGTTTCTCAAAATTGAGATGGTTGCAACTGTTTAGTTTCACGCAACTAAAGTTAAGCTTCCAGCAACCAAAGTTACATGAAGGTTTACTGTACAAAGTCAGTCTTAGGAGCAGTATTCCTTTACACACAGGCTTTTCTTTCAGTGCATGGATGCTGACTTGCAACTCATATCAACATGTATCTCCATTTACGTTGACGTTTACTTTTACGCATCATTTGAACAGAAATGGTCCCATTTAGCTTGGAAAGGTCTGGATACACTGACTTCCATTAGAATAACATTAGGTCTTTGCCCCATCCTTTAAAGTTGCCATTTTGGAGATACTGGGTTCTTTGGACAGGGACGAACTGGACCTCCTGTCTGAGTTTCAAATGAGTTGCAGGACACATTATGCAACTCAAGTGATATGTAGTGTCATGCTAGTCTTCCTTAATGGCCACCCAGGCTCCAGCACCTGTTCGGGGGACAGCCAAAGCTCCTTGACTGTTTGTTGGGCTGGACTGTGAATGTGTGTTGGGCTATACTCATACAGGGAACTGAAATGGCCAGTGAGCTGCAAGGCATAGCCAATGGCCTCCATCTGAACAAGTGCTTGCAAACTTGACACCCCTACAGTGCCACTGTCTCTTCTCTGTCTTCCTCTGCTTTATGGATCCATTATGAAGTACATGTCTCGCTGTGAAAGAGAAGTCACAGACATGTGACTACAGTCGACTCAGTGGGAGCGAACAGCCCTGTGCAGGGGACGCCGTAAAGCGGTGATTATATAATGAAGAGGGAAGAAATTGTGTTCAGCAGGTGGGACACGGCGTCGTGCTGCACTAATATGAAACGAATCCCTCGTTTCTTCCGAATCAGACATCGCTGCGCAGACCAACTGCCAGCAGCAGCTGAAACGCTGGGAAATGCTGGGGTCCACTGTCCAATATCTGTTGGCTTTATGGGACGCGCTCCCATAATCCCAGCTGCCGCGATTCGCCCGTCTCGCAGGAGTGGCCTAGTTTGCCCTGGCAGCCGCTCCAGCGATGTGTCAACAGCGATCCACAGGCGGAGTTTTAGATTAGGAGACGTGTTGTGTTGTGTTTCTTCACAGCACTGATTCAAATGTTCCTGTGAAGGTTTTTTTAAAGACCCGCCCGAGCGTCGCATCCTCCACACCTGCTGCATGATTGAGTGCGAGCGCGTGGGTTCGTTTGTAAAGGCCTGCTGCTTATTATTTGGGAGTAGCTGACTGTCATGAACTCGGATCTTGTCATGCAAGTTGGGAAACCTGGAAAGCACTGGCTCTTTAAAATGACACTCGGTGAGTTTGTGTGTGTGAGTGAGAGAGAGAGAGAGCGAGAGAGAGAGAGAGGGAGCAGAGGAAAGCCGATATGGGACGCGGTACTGGTTGTGATACCCATGAGCACAAAACACTTTATAAATAACTAAGGGACACATGGCTGAGGCCAATTAAAACCATAGCAGCCCCCAAACTGAAAACGCAGACACTCACATACACTCAGAAGAACAGCTGCTCCCAGAAGGAGGTGTGGGAGTGCGGTGCTGTTGGGAAGGAAGATAAAGGTGACCAGGATCAATAACTGATGATAAATTTAGACTGATATGATCAATATTTATTGAGCTACACATACAGAAGTCTGTCTCTCAGTATGGCGTCGGCCCGCCGTGTTTGCTAACCCAACACGCCAGACGTCTCGGTATGGAGCTGTAGAGGTTCCTAATGGTGTCCTGTGCTAATCCATCCCATGCAGCTTGAACATCCTCACACAGTTCCTGCAGATGGTGCGGTAGGGGTGGAGGTGGAGGGACACCAGGCCTTCTGGACGTGTGACAACAGACGGTTCATCTTGGTGCTGACCACGGTGCCTCCACACACGGATTCGTTGGGCGTCTCCACCAAGACTAAAGCGGGACTCGTCACTGAAGATGACCCGCTGCCATTCTGAGTCACTCCATGACAGTCTGGTACGACACCACTGCAGTCTTTGGTGACGGTGCCGTTGCAGCGTCCTTCGTGGTAACAGGATGAATCATGTAGGACATCACTACTCGCTAAATGTCCACAAACCACACTCTCCATAGACTCTAGGGTAAAACAGCATCACCAAACAAAACAATTAGAGAACCGCCAGAACCGAGTTCATACACTATGTCATGTGACTATGTGTCCACTGTATGTGCCTGCCATAGAACAGTCAGTCTCCCAGCCTCAAGCTGGTGCAGCTATCCCAGCGAATGGTCAGGGTCATCCTGCCTGGACATCTGCTTTATCTTACACACACACAAACACACACACATACACACATACACACTTTATCTTACAGGTCAGCAAATCGCCAGTGAACTATTCTGATGAACATGTGTGTGTGTGCAGAGTGTGGGTGTGTGTGGATCCCTGTTTCCAACCAAGCAGAGAGGTAAGACTGCTTAAGTAGCCGAGTGATACACATCACACACACACACACACACACACACAAACACACACACACACACACACACACACACACACACACACACACACACACACACACACACATACACTCACACACACATACACACACACACACATATAGACATACACACACATACATACACACATACACACACACAGATACACACACACACAAACACGCACACAAACACACACAAACACACACACACACGCACACAAACACACACATTCATATACACACAGATACACACACACACTCACACAAACACACACACATACACACACAGACACACACACACTTTAACCAGATACTGCATCTCTACTGTATATAGCCTATTAGTCATATCTCTATATCCTGGATCTATACATTGTATATCTCTGTATTCGTCAGCACTCATCTTCTAAGCCACTTTCACCTCCTGTGCGGGTGAGGGGTTGTTCTTAGGTTCAGGCGTTTTGTGTGTGTGGGGGGGGGTGGGGTGGTGTTGGCATGGGCTGGAGAGTGCTGAAGCCTATGCTGGAGCCTATGCTCACTTGACCATAGGCAGGAAATACCCTAGTAAGCCAAAGAGCTTTTTGTCAAGGGGCTTTAATTATTATTATTAATATTATTAATTATTTAAACTTCAAATATTTTTTTAAATAATAAAAGAGGACTTTTATTTTGATAATTTCCCTCTTTAAAATCACACTGTACCCCATATTAAGGTCATATAAAATATGTACGCTTTATGACTGTTGATTTAAATATTCGTGAATGTGTTATGTAGGCACCCTTCAAGCACAGTGTTACCTATGTGCCTATATTGCATGTGTCTATATTTCATATTTGTATAATGTATACCTCAGGGCAGATGATAAACCCACTGTGCAGTATAGACACAATACACGGTGTTGTTTCCTAAAAATTGCGTGCCGGCTCCGTGCAGCTCGGCGCAGACTCTCTGAAGGTCACTCTCGTTTCTCTGTTTGTGTGTGCGTGCTGACTGAGAACAGCACACACAAAACAGCTAATGAAACACGCAGCGCAGACAATGACTCAACTCAGCACAGCGAACAGGAGGAGAGAGAGAGAGGGGGAGAGAGAGAGAGAGAGAGAGAGAGGGAGAGAGAGAGAGTACTGACTGAACTGTGAAGATTGTCAGTAACTCTTGGTGAAAATGGCTGAACAGAACAGGACGTGTAGTTTAGAAGAAAGCCGTCGCCAATTAGAATCAGCATGTATGAACAGCCCTGGTGATGCTCCATGCACACACCGCACACACCCTGCATATCTGAACGCACAGTTGTTGATGATTTGCCGAATTTAACACACTGGGGAAACAAAAACGTAAACACGCCATGCTGTACGCCATGCTGTACGCCATGCTGTACGCCTCGGCGCCTCGATATTTAAAACTCCACATCAGGAGGCACTAGTTCGTTAACTGGCCTGATCCAACTTTGAGCATTACAGAACATCAATTAGCATTTCTAGCTGACGTGTATTGGGAAAACGATCCGCCTCAGTGCACCGCATGATATGAACTTAATTTCATGCCCACACACCAAAAGTATTTGGACATTTAGCGGACGCTCTTATCCAGAGCGACTTACAAGGTTAATCATATTACAGGGAGGCCAATGTAGTGTTAGGAGTCTTGCCCAAGGACTCTTATTGGTGTAGCACAGCATTACCCAGACCGGGATTCGAACCCCAGTCTCCCACGTGAGGTGGTAGGTACTTGGTGGGTAGTGGTGTTATCCGCTGAGCTACACCAACCAACATAGTGTAATAGTGCGTGGCCCACAGCCCCTGCAGGGCGCAGGAGGGGTGTGTCACACCCTATGGGTAGTGTCGGGCGAGAGGCCTAAGGGCCTGGAAAGAGATACTTCCCCTTTATTCACACGACACAGACAGCTATTTACATATTTACAAGCGCGTACACTGGACCACAAACAAAACGACATATACCAAACTCATAGGTATACAGAGGTAAGCAGATCAATGACTGCAACGTCATACAGATCTCTCGTTCAATACTCTCGGCCTGTTCGTCTGGGCAAAGTGACCTCATTATCCCTGTTGCGCGACGTTATATTCAGTTAGCCCCTCCCCCAAGAATATTCCATTCTTAACTTGGGTAAACAAGGACAATGAATATAAAACATTTCCGGTACAACAAGTGATTATCCAATACACAGTTCATTCATTCATTTCACACGTTGTCCTTAAATTCATTATACAATGGGCACGTATCTATATACATAATCAACATAGTGCAATTTCTGTGCCTCCCTCCCCTTCTGCAGAGGTTAGACTAGCCACAGTAAGTAAAAGTCTGAGTTTCGCTCTTATTACTCTTTTAGACCGTACGGGTAAAGACTAGTCACGGGTAAATATCAAGTATATACATCTTATAATATACACTGGTGATGTGTAGCTCTATATCATCACACATAGGCTTGAGTTTATAGAACAGTGCCACCTAGTTTCGCACCGACGTTAAATTGTATAGGCTGTAGGGGAAAGGCTACAGGTACATACCGGTCGTGATGATTAGCCACTCAAAATTGCATCAAGCATTATTGGCATGAAGTAAGCCATGGCTGAGTCTGGCCCCCAGAACAGTCGAAACACTCCAGTTTAGCACCGGGCTGCCTGTAGCCTTGAGTACCGTGCACATTCGCAGTGTAGCCGTTTCGGTGATCATTATTCACCACGCTTATTTCCATCCAGAGCTGTATTCACTTTTGCCTGAGATCTTGTATGGGAGAGTCGAATTCCTGCATGAAGTCTTTTCCAGCACATCCCAAAGACTTGGGGTTAAGGTCAGGACTCATGTGTGAAGGTGCGTCTAATGAATCACAACACTGCTCATTCAGCTCATTCAGGTGGTCAGCTGACCTCACTTTATTACCACATGACTTTGCTGAGCCTCGACCTGACCAGCTGGAGCCCCTTCAGACCATAACCCTGTCTCCAGAGGTCTGGACAGTGGGCACTATGCATGGTGGGTGCATTGGTTCATGCGCTTCCCCTCTTACCCCGACTCTCACATTGTTTTGAAATGGGACACATAGCCTTTTCATTGTGCAGTCTTATTAGTCCCAAGTAAACTGAAGCTGGTTAGCCTCACACAGCGAGTTCTGAAATTATATAGGCTGCGTCCACACAGCGAGTTCTGGTTCTGAAATGATATAGGCTGCGTCCACACAGCGAGTTCTGGTTCTGAAATGATATAGGCTGCGTCCACACAGCGAGTTCTGGTTCTGAAATGATATAGGCTGCGTCCACACAGCGAGTTCTGGTTCTGAAATTATATAGGCGGCGCCCACACAGCGAGTTCTGGTTCTGAAATTATATAGGCTGCGTCCACACAGCGAGTTCTGGTGGTGCGGACATGTTCTTACTGTCGATGTGGAACACAGTTGTGAGCTCTGCTGTCCGTTTTCTGATTATGGTCGATTCTTCTGTGACGTTACGGTTTTCCACTCTCCTTCCAGGTGTTAATAATGCACTGGATAGTTCGGAACCCAATTCCAGTCATCCCAGCTTCTCCTTCTGCACTTGCTCAGTGCAGGGCAACAAGCTGACCCTTCTGAACACACAGTGATGGTTTTTTCTACAGCCACAGGAGACGTCTTTCCACCTGGCTGTTTACAGAATGAGAAGCTACTCACTGTGTTGCAGATGAAACTCATTCATCTCTGTTATTATCTATTATATATTATGTCTATGAGTTCTTGTTGTGGGTTCTAGGTGTGTTCTCCTAACTCCTTAGGCCTATAAAGGCCTTTTGTGGCCAGGACAATGGTATTCTGGAGAGTTCTTAATTTTCTAGAACATCTGCGATACATTCAGTGCTAGACGTCAAGTAGCTTCTGGAACTGTGAGAACTCTCCAGAGGTTTATAGAAGTAGAAGCGTCTGGGACTGTCCAGTAGTATAACATAGCAGTGTAAATACAGGTGTGTGCAAGCAGCCATCTGAGCCAGCTGAGTGAGTGGATAGTGGATACAGAGCTACACTTAGTTAAGAGGGCATCAAGAAGCTGCAGCATCCGGCAGACACACTCTGATACATCTGTGGACCAATTCGTCAAGACTAGAGTGAGGAAGGACTGTACGAGATGTGCCTACGAAGCATACTAGGGGTCGAGACAAACGCATGTGACCTAAGCAGGAGCAGGCCTTACTGCTGTACCTGACTGACCCTACAGCCACTACAGTGGTGTCCTCCATGAGTCATCTGACGGCTGCACCACGCAGGACTACATGCACACGACTTACCACCACTGTCCTTAACACCACGTCACCGTCACCAATAACTGCAGTGGTGTCGTACCAGACTGTCATGGAGTGACTCAGAATGGCAGCGGGTCATCTTCAGTGACGAGTCCCGCTTTAGTCTTGGTGGAGACGCCCAACGAATCCGTGTGTGGAGGCACCGTGGTCAGCACCAAGATGGACGGTTTGTTGTCACACGTCCTGAAGGCCTGGTGTCCCTCCACCTCCACCCCTACCGCACCATCTGCAGGAACTGTGTGAGGATGTTCAAGCTGCATGGGATGGATTATCACAGGACACCATCAGGAACCTCTACAGCTCCATACCGAGATGCCTGGCGTGTTGGGTTAGCAAACACGGCGGCCCGACGCCATACTGAGAGACAGACTTCTGTATGTGTAGCTCAATAAATATTGATCATATCAGTCTAAATCATTGTTGATATATCATGTGTCTGATTGTTTTGCTCATAAGCCATTGGAATATATTACAAGGTCCTGTTATGTGGTGTAATAAAAGCCCTGCACAAACGTGTTGGAAAAGACTTAGGTACCCGCTGTCCTCATCGGCTGTGCCTAGCCGCTCGATGGTGTGCCAGGCGAGGGAAAGCGAGTGTTCTGTCCTTCCCTACACAGTGCTATATTCCTCTGTTCCTGTGCTACACTGTCCTGTCCCATTATTTTCAGTGCGCTACTCTGCAGCGCAGGCTGTGGCAGGTGTGTCCCAGGCTGACCCTGGACACATCATCACACCGCAGCTCCGCTCAAGTCTCCAGGCTCCGGCTCAGGCAGCCGTTGCTGTGGCGATGGTGATGTTCCTGTAACATCCCAGCACGGCTGAATCTGTAAGACGGAAGCTTCCGAGGGGAGATGTGAAAGGCAGCGAGGCAAGCAGAGCCAGCATGACTGTGGGGCAGAGAGGCGGAGGGGGGAAGGTTGGCCTGCATCCAGCTTTCTGATATTATTATCGTTATTAGTAACAGACTGATAAGAAAACTATCGGATACGTACGAGAAATCTAAATGAATGCTTTAAAGGGCCCATGCTTGTTTCCCTTAGGTACACCTTTTAAATAAACGCTGATACACACACATCAACAAAACAACAGCTGCACCCAGAAGGAGGTGTGGGATTGCGGTGCTGTTGGGAAGGAAGATAAAGGAGACCAGGATCAATAACTGATGATGAATTTAGACTGATATGATCAATATTTATTGAGCTACACATACAGAAGTCTGTCTCTCAGTATGGCGTCTCTCGGGCCGCCGTGTTTGCTAACCCAACACGCCAGACGTCTCGGTATGGAGCTGTAGAGGTTCCTAATGGTGTCCTGTGATAATCCATCCCATGCAGCTTGAACATCCTCACACAGTTCCTGCAGATGGTGCGGTAGGGGTGCAGGTGGAGGGACACCAGGCCTTCTGGACGTGTGACGGCAAACCGTTCATCTCGGTGCTGACCACGGTGCCTCCACACACGGATTCGTTGGGCGTCTCCACCAAGACTAAAGCAGGACTCGTCACTGAAGATGACCCGCTGCCATTCTGAGTGACTCCATGACAGTCTGGTACGACACCACTGCAGTCTTTGGTGACGGTGACGTGGTGTTAAGGACGGTCGTGGTAACGGTCTTTGTGCGTGTAGTCCTGCGTGGTGCAGCCGTCTGCCAATGGTGCTGCACTAACAGGAGGACTCATGGAGGACACCACTGCTCACTGGATGTCTGCAGTCGTGGCTGTTGAGATAAGGCCTGTCCTTGCTTACGTTACATGGGCAGCAGAACGTCAACTAGAATCATTAGCATGTCTGATGACCACCATCACCAGCATCTCCACCTTCATCTTGATTGTGTCTCCTCCCCCTCCGCTGACTCCCTCTCCGGCCGTGCGAGCTTCTACAGGAGGCTGGAGGCCTTTTTTTTTTACAAGCGGCTTCACTCCCTCCCAATATTTTCCGCACCACACATTTTAAAACATGCTTCAAATTAGCGGCGTGCTGCTGTTTTTGGCGAGTGTGCCCTCCTAATGAGAAACAGGCCCACCTGGTTACGCTAACAAGTCCGGCGATTTGGTGTAATAGCTGATTACACACTTGCTTTAAAGCCTGTTTAACGATGCGCAGGGATTTTGTTGTCTTTTCCAGGGGCTGCCCTAAAAGCTGGTGCTTCCCACGATGGGGATCGTTTTCCCATCATGCTTTGCACACAGCTGAGCTAAAACCTCGTTATGAGAGGTACGTCGGTTGACCTTTCCGTGCCCGGCTCATGAATGCATCATTGCCGGCAATAACGCAGTAAAAACAGCCGTAATTTATACGTACATTAACATTCACCCACCCTCAACATCTAACAGCCTGTTTATGTTACTGCTTCTAAGACTGAGAAATGCAAATGAGCTCTGTTATGACTGGTGGTTGCTAAGCTGTTGTTAGGCCATCGCTGTAGCATCCTAGGTGGTTGCTTAGCTGCTGCTAGGCCATTGCTGTGCTATCCCAGGTGTTAGCTAAGCTGCTGCTAGGCCATTGCTGTGCTATCCTAGGTGTTAGCTAAGCTGTTGCTAGGCCATTGCTGTGCTATCCTAGGAGTGAGCTAAGCTGCTGCTAGGGCATTGCTGTGCTATCCCAGGTGTTAGCTAAGCTGCTGCTAGGCCATTGCTGTGCTATCCTAGGTGTTAGCTAAGCTGCTGCTAGGCCATTGCTGTGCTATCCTAGGTGTTAGCTAAGCTGCTGCTAGGGCATTGCTATGCTATCCTAGGTGTTAGCTAAGCTGTTGCTAGGCCATTGCTGGGCTATCCCAGGTGTTAGCTAAGCTGTTGCTAGGCCATTGCTGTGCTATCCCATGTGGTTGCTAAGGTATTGCTAGCCCTTTGTTATGGCAGCCTAGGTGGCTGCTAAACTGTTGCTAGGCCATTGCTGTGCTATCCCATGTGGTTGCTAAGCTGTTGCTAGCCCACTGCTATGGCATCCTATGTGGTTGCTAAGCTGTTGCTAGCCCATTGCTATGGCATGCTATGTGGTTGCTAAGCTGTTGCTAGGCCAGTGCTATGCTATCACAGGTGGCTGCTAAGGTGTTACTAGTCCATTGCTATGCTATCCCAGGTGGCTGCTAAAGTGTTGCTAACTCATTGCTATGGTATCCTAGGTGATAGCTAAGGTGTTGCTAAGACGTTGCTGTGGTATCCCAAGTCATGGTTAAAGTGTTGCTATTGCTATGGCATCCTATGTGGTTGCTAAGTTGTGGCTAGGCCAGTGCTGTGCTATCCCAGGTGTTAGCTAAGCTGTTGCTAGGCCATTGCTGTGCTATCCCAGGTGGTTGCTAAGGTGTTGCTAGCCCATTTCTATGCTATTCCAGGTGGCTGCTAAGGTGTTACTAGTCCATTGCTATGCTATCCCAGGTGGCTGCTAAAGTGTTGCTAACTCATTGCTATGGTATCCCAGGTGATAGCTAAGGTGTTGCTAAGCCATTGCTGTGGTATCCCAAGTCATTGTTAAAGTGTTGCTATTGCTATGGCATCCTATGTGGTTGCTAAGCTGTGGCTAGGCCAGTGCTTTGCTATCCCAGGTGGTTGCTAAGGTGTTGCTAGTCCATTTTTATGCTATCCCAGGTGGCTGCTAAAGTGTTGTTAACCCATTGCTATGATGTTTCACAGTGATAGCTAAGGTGTTGCAAAGCCACTGATGTGTTATCCCAGGTGGTTGCTAACATGTTTCTTGTCCATTGCTATGGCATCCCAGGTGGTTGCTAAGCTGTTGCTAGACCCATTGCTGTGTTATCCCAGCATGCTACATCTGTTAATGTTTTTTTGCACCAGCTTAATCAGTAGTGCACTTTAATGTGACCTGCACGTTATAATTCCATATTAGAATGAAATGAATTCATGACAGCATTCCGTAAATCTTGTAGTTGTGGGCGGAGCCAGGTCAAATAGATAAAAGCCCAAACCCTTGCTCAGACAGTCTGAATAGCTGATGTCACTGCACAGCAAGCACCGGTGGCATGGTTAGTGGCAGAGCACGGGCAGAGTAAATCCCGCTGCCCTGCTATTGCATAATTTCAGAAGATGAATCCCAGCGCAGATGCAACCGGAGCGCTCGTATAACAAAGTGAAGGATCTGTATTTGCTGCCAGGGGATGATGGGGTGAAGTCATAGGTTTCCCTGTTCTGAGCAGGATTTGCTTGGAGGTATCTCTTCCGCTGTTATTCTGCATGCATCAGCAGCTTTGGCAAAACTGGTCTCATGCACATACACGCACTCACCGGGCTGGAAAATCTCTACCTCCCGTCTGTCTGAAACAGAGTTCCCCCGAGAACCCTGATATGAGCTCAACAGAGTGTTAGTTCGCATACGGCATTCATTTCTCCTCAGTTACTGAAGTTAGGATTAGGATTACGTTTACAGATGATCTTAAGTTTGTGTGTAATAAAAATGGGACATGTATTATAGACACGGATCAGTCATAACATTAAAACCACCTCCTAATATATACACTCATTATCCATCTTATCAGCTCCACTGGCCATACAGGACACTCTGTAGTCCATCTGTTTCTCTGTATACTGTATTACCCTGTTCTTCAATGGTCAGGACCCCACAGGACCACCACAGAGCAGGTGGGTGGTGGATCATTCTCAGCACTGCAGTGACACTGACGTGGTGGTGGTGTGTTAGTGTGCATTGGACTGGTGCTGCTAGAGACCTCAGACTGAGAATCATCCACCAACCAAAACTATCCAGCCAACAGCGTCCTGTGAGCAGCGTCCTGTGGGCAGCGTCCTGTGGGCAGCGTCCTGTGAGCAGCGTCCTGTGGGCAGCGTCCTGTGAGCAGCGTCCTGTGGGCAGCATCCTGTGGGCAGTGTCCTATGCCCACTGGTGAAGTACTAGAGGATGACCAACACTGCACTGTGCATCAGCAGATGAGCTATCGTCTCTGACTGTCTATCTACAAGGTGGAGCAGCAAGGTAGGAGTGTCTAATAGAGTGGACAGTGAGTGGACACAGTGTCTAAACACTCCAGCAGCACTGCTGTGTCTGATCCACTCACACCAGCACCACACACACTAACACAACACCACCACGTCAGTGTCACTGCAGTGCTGAGAATGATCCACCACCCACAGCGTACCTGCTCTGTGGGGGTCCTGTGGGGGTCCTGACCATTGAAGAACAGGGTAATACAGTATACAGAGAAACAGATGGACTACAGTCTGGACCTGTACACCTACAGAGTGTCCTGTATGGTCAGTGGAGCTGATAGAGTATACACTGGGTGTAGATGTCTGGTTCCACTGACCTACATTAAAAGTAAAGTAGGGTTTTACCTTCTGCTGTAGAGTTATTATAGAGATATCTATCCTGCATGTTATTATAAGCTATAGAGACAGCCAGTAAAGTAGACTTGAGGGCATGTACATAGTTGCTACAGTTGGTTAGCTCAGTTAGTCTGAGCTAGCCTGTGGGGTTGGTTGGTGAATGTCGTGGGAGATGAGGGGGTGGGAGTGACCTACCCAAACTTCCTGGCTGCTGTGGTTCAGTAAAAGAGCTCCCGGGCTAAAGCCCATCTTACTCGAGCGCCACAGCCCAACTGTCCTAAATATCCTTGTGCCTTATAAGTTTTCAAGTCACCCTTTACTTGGAGCTAAGGGGCCCAAGCCCTGAAAAGCTCCCACTGATCATCCCTCCTCCACCAAACGTTACTGTTGGCACTATAATGGTAGACGGTCCAGGGAGGATGCTTTAGACCTCCCCAGCTGACACTTGGTAGTGTGCATAGTAGTCTAGGGCTTATATGCAGCTTGAACATCCTCACACAGCTCCTGCAGATGGTGCGGTAGAGGTGGAGGTGGAGGGACACCAGGCCTTCTAGACGCGTTACAACAAACCGTTCATCTCGGTGCTGACCACGGTGCCTCCAAACACGGATTCGTTGGGCGTCTCCACCAAGACTAAAGCGGGACTCGTCACTGAAGATGACCCGCTGCCATTCTGAGTCACTCCATGACAGTCTGGTACGACACCACTGCAGTCTTTGGTGACGGTGACGTGGTGTTAAGGACAGTCGTGGTAACGGTCTGTGTGCATGTAGTCCTGCGTGGTGCAGCCGTCTGCCAATGGTGCTGCACTAACAGGAGGACTCATGGAGGACACCACTGCTCACTGGATGTCTGTAGTGGTGGCTGTTGGGTCAGTCAGGTACAGAGATAAGGCCCGTCCTTGCTTACGTTACATGCATAGCCGAGCATGAAACTTAAATGATTGCCATGTCTCCCAATGTCAAACCTACCCACCAAGTTTCACTCCTGTCGGTTGCTTCCTTCTTGGTGTAGCTATTAGTGCAACTATTTTTTTGACAGTGAGAATACATATTATATATGTATAATATATATGTATATAAATATATGACTCACAGTTCTGTATCTGTGTGTGTGTTTGTGAAGGTGTTGATGGATCCTGTTTCACAGGACTCAGCCAGGCTTTAGTATCACTGACATTTCCACGTTGAGTGACAGCATGTCTTTCCAGGCTCCGTCCTCTGCGGCCGGACAGCAGGGCAGGCAAAACAACAGGCTGCCTGTTCCAGCCACGGTGACCACGGCGTCTCACATCACACGTGACGCGCGCAGCAGTGGAAACATGACGTCAGTTTCACACGCAGACAGTCAGCTACAGCGGGGGGAGGCAGGAGGATCGTTTGCTGAGACGGCCGCACGTAGTAAATAAGAGTGCGTTCAGTCGGAATGGGGAAGACGCAGCTGGGTTTGACGTCTGCAGGTTTCGTTGAGTGCATGAAAGAAAATCTGACATGTGATCTGACCACATGCAGCTTCAGCAGAACCATAACACATTGTCAGAATCATAGTTCTAGTTGTTCTATACTGTATATCAAGTTCATATGAATTATTTATCAGTTGTAGCTCATTAACAGAAGTGCAGACTGTAAACTTAGCATCAGAGGAACAGCTGCACCCAGAAGGAGGTGTGGGATTGCGGTGCTGTTGGGAAGGAAGATAAAGGTGACCAGGATCAATAACTGGTGATAAATTTAGACTGATATGATCAATATTTATTGAGCTACACATACAGAAGTCTGTCTCTCAGTATGGCGTTGGGCCGCCGTGTTTGCTAACCCAACATGCCAGACGTCTCGGTATGGAGCTGTAGAGGTTCCTAATGTTGTCCTGTGATAATCCATCCCATGCAGCTTGAACATCCTCACACAGTTCCTGCAGATGGTGCGGTAGGGGTGGAGGTGGAGGGACACCAGGTCTTCTGGACGTGTGACAACAAACCGCTCATCTTGGTGCTGACCACGGTGCCTCCACACACGGATTCGTTGGGCGTCTCCACCAAGACTAAAGCGGGACTCGTCACTGAAGATGACCCGCTGCCATTCTGAGTCACTCCATGACAGTCTGGTACGACACCACTGCAGTCTTTGGTGACGGTGACGTGGTGTTAAGGACAGTCGTGGTAACACTTCCACCACCATGCTTTCAAGTTTCAGGTTTGTTGGTCATTTGCACAACATGTCAGGACATTGATGCTTTGAAATGCTCGTGGTGCATTACTATATACAACACTATATATATACTAAACATATTGAAATAAAGAGATATAAAAGTTATATATAAAATATACAGAATATACAGAGACAGGAGGGGTTCTGTAGAAATTCTCTGATATGTACATTTATTAAACATGGATAGTCTAAGAGAGGGCGGAGCTAAATATAAATATGTATGTTTATGTCTATTCCTGTTATTAAAGTGACTCAGTGATGTTGTCCATAGCGGTGATCTATAAGAGCATTAATAATGATAAAGTGTCCGAGTGCAGTGATATTGGTGGTGTTGGTGGTGTTGGTGAAAGTCTCACAGGATGGCTTGTGGGTAGAAGCTGTTCATTAGCCGGTGTGTTCTGGCCTGGATGCTGTGGTACCTCCTGCCTGTGGGCTATCTGATAGCTCTAGGCAGAGCCGCTGGGTATATGCAGACGAAAGTTACAACCCAGAGTTACATTGAGACTATGTTACTTGGTGCAACCGCTGAAATTCTAGAAGCTCGTAAACTTGAATGTAGTGGTGGTGTACATTCAGACTAGGCAACAACTGAACTTGTGTCCTGGCTGCTGGTCCTGGCTGCATTCCCTGCCTGGTTGTCCAGCCTGGTTTTACATCTTCTCCACTCATAGATGATCTTCTGGACAGCACACGGGCTGGTTTTCAATATTTCGGAAAAATCTCTGTGGGCTCTATTGTTCTAGACATCACGATACCCCAATCTGTACCAACGAAAAGCAAACCAGACCAGATTGAACTTACGTCCTGGCTGCTGGTCCTGTCTGCATTCCCTCCTAGGTTGGCCAGCCTGGTTCTTCTCCACTTGTAGATGATCTTCTGGACAGCAGACGGATATCCATGCTTATGGAGGAATCACATGGTACTAGGTATGTTTTAATCAGAGGTGATTAAGTTTTTGCCTGGTTATAAATATGGCAGACACTCTTGAGAAGATGGACTGAGGGCTAAAGTTGCATTGAGACTATGTTACTTGGTGCAGCCAGTTCAATTCTAGGAGCTCGTAAACTTGAATGTAGTGGCGGTGTACATTCAAACTAGGCAACAACTGAACTTGTGTCCTGGCTGCTGGTCCTGGCTGCATTCCCTCCTAGGTTGGCCAGCCTGCTTCTTCTCCACTTGTAGATGACCTTCTATACAGCAGATGGGCTGGATTTCAATCTTTCGGAAGGCCTCAGTGAGCTCTATCGTTCTAGACATCACGATACCCCAATCTGTACCAACGAAAAGCAAACCAGACCAGATTGAACTTGCGTCCTGGCTGCTGGTCCTGCCTGCGTTGCTTCTAGGTTGGCGGGCCTGGTTCTTTTCCACTTGTAGATGATCTTCTGGACAGTGGATGGATATCCGTGCGTGTGGAGGAATCACATGGTACTAGGTGACTAAGTTTTTGCCTGGTTATAAATATGGCAGACACTCTTGAGAAGATGGATCTTCTCCACTCGTAGATGATCTTCTGGACAGCACACGGGCTGGTTTTCAATATTTCGGAAGGCCTCAGAGAGCTCTATCGTTCTAGACATCACGATACCCCAATCTGTACCAACGAAAAGCAAACCAGACCAGATATCTGAAGTTTGAATACGACAGGGTGCCCCTGGTTTCAATTAGACACCTGTGAAAGAGTGATGCACGGTAGACGTAGGGGTGTACCTGTTTTATTTACATACAGAGATTACATTGTTATCGGTTTTAACTGAAGAACCATATTAAAATGTCACTGTAAGCATTTTTCAAATACGCTGCCGCGGTCCTGCTGATGCATGACTGTACTTTGTTGATTTCTGCTGTATGTCACGCACTCCCACTGCCCCACGCCGTGACACCGCTGCCTCCACCGCCACAGCAGTACAGCCTCTGCTCCTCTACTGTTAAGTACCACTGCAGAGCTCTTCCTGTTTTCCTGCAGCTGATTGGCCCATGCGGGTGCCAGCGGGTGGACAGTTCGCGTGAGGTCACACACCCGGGGCGTGAGTGCGGCATGCTGGGAAAGATATGTCACGGTGAGGTGCTGTCACTTGGAAGCTCTAATGTCAGAGAGTCAAAGCTCAGAGACGCACTCTGTCAGTCAGGCCCCAGCTCCACGGTCCCTCTGCAGCCGGGCTACTTCAGCACACCCGTATTTACATGATGGGAAAAGAGGGCGTGTTGGAGGCTTTGGTGCAGAATTCCTAGAAACTCGCTCGGGCTGGATATGCACACATTCCGTAAAGCGTATAAGCGTGTGTGTCCGTGGAGTGCGTGTGTGGGCAGCGCTCGCCGTGCCGCTCTCTCCGTTTGGCTCCTCTGTCAGACTGAGCGTGGGAGGTTTGATGAGGAATCAAAAGACTGATGTGATTTCGTTTGTCACACGGCAGCAGTTCTCACTGACATTCGGTGCCGTGGAAACGTCCCAGGCCTTGTTCGGTTTCCTGTCCAAATGGTCATTGGTTGCGTGGTCTTCAGTGTCAGGACACACTCATCATCAACCAACGGTTGCACTAATAGCTGCACCCACATGCAATCAACCGACAGGAGAGTGAAATTTGGTGGGTAGGTTTGGCATCGTGAAACATGCCAATGATTCAAGTTTTAGGCTCGGCTGTAATATACAGCGCCCTCCATAATTATTAGCACCCCTCGTTAAAAGCCTTAAAGTAAATTATATATTTTTATTGAAAATTTTTAAATATTGAGACCTTTAACTCATGAATTTAAAAAAATCCCCGTTTAAGAAATCATGTTACCATTTATTCTTCATAAAATCACCTGTTTCGCAATTATTGGCATCCCTCGTTAAAAGCCTTAAAGTAAATTATAGATATTTTTTTAATTTTTGAAAAATTTAAACCGTTAGCTTGTGAATACAAAAGAATTTCCTGATTAAGAAATCATGTAATTATTTATTTTTCAAAAAATCACCTGTTCCACAATTATTGGCACCCCTCGTTAAAAGCCTTAAAGTAAATTATATATTTTTTTTTTAATTTTTGAAAAATTTAAACCGTTAGCTTGTGAATACAAAATAATTTCCTGATTAAGAAATCATGTAATTATTTATTTTTCAAAAAATCACCTGTTCCACAATTATTGGCACCCCTCGTTAAAAGCCTTAAAGTAAATTATATATATATTTTTAATTTTTGAAAAATTTAAACCGTTAGCTTGTGAATTCAAAAGAATTTCCTGATTAAGAAATCATGTAATCATTTATTCTTCATAAAATCACCTGTCCCACAATTATTGGCACCCCTCGTTAAAAGCCTTAAAGTAAATTATATATATTTTTTTTTATTTTTGAAAAATTTAAACCGTTAGCTTGTGAATACAAAATAATTTCCTGATTAAGAAATCATGTAATTATTTATTTTTCCAAAAATCACCAGTTCCACAATTATTGGCACCCCTTGTTAAAAGCCTTAACGTAAATTTTATATATTTTTTAAATTTTTTGAAAAAAATTTTAAACCGTTAGCTTGTGAATTCAAAAGAATTTCCTGATTAAGAAATCATGTAATCATTTATTCTTCATAAAATCACCTGTCCCACAATTATTGGCACCCCTCGTTAAAAGCCTTAAAGTAAATTTCATTTTTATTGCAGGAGCATGATCTCACACTGAAAATTAAAAAAAATTTAAAAACCTTTACCCTGTGAATTTGAAAAAAAATTCCCTGACTAAGAAATCATTATTTTTCATAAAATCACCAGTTCCACAATGATTGGCACCCCTCGTTAAAAGAGTTAAAGTAAATTTAATTTTATTGAAATTTTTTCAAAAATTGAAACCTTTAACTCGTGAATTAAAAAAAAAATCCCTGTTTAAGAAATCATTTAATCTTTTTTTTTTCAAAAAATCACCTGTTCCACAATTATTGGCACCCCTCGTTAAAAGCCTTAAAGTACATTTTATTTTTATTGCAGCAGCAAAATCTCAAACTGAATTTTTTTTTTTATTAAAACCTTTAACTTGTAAATTTATAAAGAAATCATTATTTTTCATAAAATCACCTGTTCCAAAATTATTGCCACCTCTAACAATTACTAGAAATTAAATGTAATTGAAACATTTCTGTCATTTCCACTGTAGTTTACAAAGTTGATCCGAGTATCTAGGAACCTTTAACTAGTAATTCATCACTACCTGTTTCCCTGGGGTATAAATATGATGTGACACAGAGGTCCATTTCATATATCCACTCTTCAAAATCTGGTGGCCTCGGCCCCAAAGCTGAAGACGGGTCATCACTGGGTCGTTCAGCAAGATAATGACCCTAAACATGTGGCCAAATCTACACACATGGCTCACCAGACACAAAATCAAGCTCCTCCCATGGCCAGACCTCAGCCCAATTGAAAATCCAGTGGGGTGAGCTGAGGAGGAGAGTGCATAGGAGAGGACCCAGGACTCGATCATGACGAAAGAGGGGTGCCAATAATTGTGGAGGGCGCCGTATATATATAAGATTTCAGCCATAACATTAAAACCACCTCCGTGCCCATTCAGGACCCCCACAGGACACCATTATCATGTGGGTGGTGGATCATTCTCAGCACTGCAGTGACACTGAGGTGGTGGTGGTGTGTTAGTGTGTGTGGTGCTGGTGTGAGTGGCCCAGACACAGCAGCCTCACCTCAGTGTCACCGCTGGACTGAGATTTGTCCACCAGCCAGAACTATCCAACCAATAATGCCCTGAGGGAGTAGCATCCTGGGGGTGGTGTCCTACAGGGCAGCATCCTGTGGGCAGAGTCCTGTGGGCAGAGTACTGTGGGCAGCGTCCTGTGACCACTGGTGAAGGACTAGAGGACGACCAGCACTACACTGTGCAGCAGCAGATGAGCTATCGTCTCTGACTGTCCATCTACAAGGTGGACCAGCAAGGTAGGAGTGTCTAGTAGAGTGGACAGTGAGTGGACACAGTGTGTAACCGCTCCAGCAGCACTGCTGTGTCTGCAGTGTATGCAAGGTTAGGTATTATGCATGATGTGGATCTCCTCGAAAATCACCTTGTTTTGACAGGAAATGAAATAAATGTACGAGCACACACACACACACACACACACACACACACACACACACACACACACACACACACACACACAAGCGCATCCCTGGTCCATGCGCCCGAGCTGCAGTCGTAGTAAATGGAAATGTATATTTGTTTGTAACCCAGGCAACGATGATGTGCTGATGCAGTTCTGATGCATTCGTAATTGAATTACTTGCCTAGTCCGTTATAATCAAGTCATCGCGAAGCCTAATTAGACCTCCACACACATCCGTGTAAACACCCGACTGTACCAGGCCCCGCTCCAGCCCGCACTCTGAGGGGCTCGGAGTCATGCTATGTATCTGCTGCACACAGGGATGCTTGTTCAGGACTCCCTGACTCACATCCAAGAGCAAACATACTGGTCCGGTTTCCTTCATGACGGGTTCTCTAGCTCAGCCGGGCACGCTGTGGATGATACTCAGGAGCTGTATTAAAGGGCAGGTCCACCCTTTCATACAAATTAAACTTCTGCTGAACTCGGGAAATGGAAACAACGTCATTCCAATGGCGGAACGGTTCTTTGAGAGAGCTCTGGGATCAGGAATCACAGCTATCATACAAATACAGCTATATTCCTCCTGTACTGTCGTTTACAGTGTACATCTACACATTACTGTCATCTGGCTTCTGATTGGACGGTGTTAGATGACTTGTGAATGTGGAATACCCAGCTGCCCTGTTCTCCTGTATGATATTTATGCTCTGTGTTTTTATTATTGTACATACAGTCTCCATGGTAACGATACGTTCATGGTCGTGATACTTTACATAGTCATTATACTTTCATAGCATACCATTTTACTATCTATCTATCTATCTATCTATCTATCTATCTATCTATCTATCTATCTATCTATCTATCTATCTATCTATCTATCTATCTGTCTGTCTATCTATCTATCTATCTATCTATCTATCTGTCTGTCTGTCTGTCTGTCTGTCT
>JAMWET010002059.1:0-37500 GCA_024036415.1 Prochilodus magdalenae | reverse complement strand
GAGGTGACAAAACTGTCCTGAGCAGTTAACCCAGCAAATTCCTCTACAGCATCAGCATTAGACTACTGTCTCTGACTGCAGTGCTCATAATAATAATAATAATAATAATAATAATAATAATAATAATAATAATAATATTATTATTATTATTATTATTATTATTATTATTAACAGTGATAATAATAACAGTATTTATATTAACAATG
This sequence comes from Prochilodus magdalenae, assembly GCA_024036415.1. NCBI lineage: Eukaryota > Metazoa > Chordata > Actinopteri > Characiformes > Prochilodontidae > Prochilodus > Prochilodus magdalenae. The sequence goes on along the minus strand of JAMWET010002059.1, from coordinate 37,294 downwards.
ATGCTCATAATAATAATAATAATAATAATAATAATAATAATAATAATAATAATAATAATAATAGTGATAATAATAATAATAATAATAATAATAATAATAACAGTACTAATATGAGCAACGATCCTCATAATAACGATGCTAATAATAATAATAATAATAATAATAATAACAACAAAACAACAACAAAACAACAACAAAATAATAATAAAAATAATAATAATAATAATAATAATAATAGTATTAATATTAGCAATGATCCTCATAATAACGATGCTAATAATAATAATAATAATAATGATGATGATCATGGTGGTGGTGATGATGATGATTATGATGATGGTGGTGATGATTATTATGATGATGATGATGATGATGATGATGATGATGAAGATAATAATGATGTTCATGATGATGGTGATGATCATGATAAAAATGACATTGATAATAATAATAAAAATAATAATGATAATAATGATATAGTATTAGAATGAGGTTTAAAAATACAATATTCTGAGTAATATTACAGGTCTTGAAAAAGAGCTGCTTTAGGAATATAGTAATATAAAATTAGAAATAATTAAATTAAAAAAATTCTCGTATTTAATGTAAAATATTCATATTTCATGAATATTCATATAGTCATATAATTGTTACATCACTTTGAATATAACCGTTTTTTTTTTTTATTACTGTCCCTTTAAGACTGACATATGTAAATGAGATTTTTTTTTTTTTTTTGATTGATGTAATTGATCTTATATATAGTGAGACATTTACAAGCTAGTATCGAATGTAGTATATACGGACTATATATGATCAACCACTAAGAATTGCACAGTTGGTCCAGATTTGGTGGATGCCTTCCCTGGCACAATTCCGAGGAGAATTACCTGTAGACTGGGATATGAGCCACTGCTGGTAGACCTGTATGACCGTACGCTGCTTTCATACACTTGCAGATTCAGCTACTTCCTTCTCACTATGGTCTTTGGCCACGCCCACATGCAGTCCCTCCTTTTAGCCAATCATTAACATCTGCTCTGGAGCGTTTCCCACATATGGAACGAGACATTCCCTGCACTGTAGCACCTCTTCCCAATCTATGGATCCCATCACTCACACCCTGCAGGGATTTATAGCCCCACCATCCTCATGCAGCGCCATCTGCAGGAGCCTGAAATTACTACCACCTTAAATACACAAGGGGACTTTTCCTGGTGAGCTCATATAGATGGAGAAGCAGGAAGCACATGGAGGATGTTGTCCTCAACATTCCCTACGTAAATAAACTCAAAGTGTCTGTACGTGTGTTGTAGACATGGTGACCCCTGGTTCCCCTCACCACCACCACTGTACAGAGCATCTGGTTCTCTGTTATCTGTAAATCTGAACCATTGCACTATGCAGAACCCTGGTGAAAACTGGTGGGGTTTCCAGTTAAAGGTGTAGATGCGATGGTACATGCTCAATAGTGCCCACAGATCGCTTATCACTGTGTCACCATTATTACGCATGAACACTCTGAAGACTTGGAGTGTAGCTGGTGGAGATTCCTATCACCATCACCATCACTGTAGAGAATTTTAACCATAAGATTCTCGACAGTTATTCATTTCTCATCAAACCCCACCCGAATGACTTTGTTTACCTCTCAACCCTGTAGTTATGCAGAGAAATATTAAATATGGGAGGAATTCCCCACTTTCAGCCGCATGTGACAAATCAGTCATAGAAAAGGACAAGCAGTCAGTTTCACTTTCACTAAACCTAAAGCACGAAGCCAGCCCACAGCCCGCTGCTCAGTGTTCAGAGCTCAGAGACGTTTCACCCCGTTACTTCCAAACCCACATGGAGAGCTATACGCCTTCCTGCTGCTTCATCAACACACTCTTAACAAATGGCTGTGCACAGTTTTCATATTTCAGGGGTAATATTAAAACCCAACCCTTCATTGTAAACAGATAACCACAGACATATAAACAAACTTATAATACACCTTCTAAAGAATTACTTCAGAATATTCAAATTCAGACTTTAGATAATTACGTGGATTATTGGGTAAACCCAACCCCTACATATACACTGAACACTAACCCTTACATTTATACTAAACCCAACCCCTACATATACACTAAACCCTCACCCTTACATTTATACTAAACCCAACCCCTACATAGACTCTAAACCCTAACCCTTACATTTATACTAAACCCATCCCCTACATATACACTAAACCCTCACCCTTACATTTATACTAAACCCAACCCCTACATAGACTCTAAACCCTAACCCCTACATTTATACTAAACCCAACCCCAACATAGACTTTAAACCCTAACCCTTACATTTATACTAAACCCAACCCCAACATGTACTCTAAACCCTAACCCCTACATTTATACTAAACCCAACCCTAACAGAGACTCTAAACCCTAACCCCTACATTTATACTAAACCCAACCCTAACAGAGACTCTAAACCCTAACCCCTACATTTATACTAAACCCAACCCCAACATAGACTCTAAACCCTAACCCCTACATTTATACTAAACCCTAACGCCTACATATACACTGAACGCTGACCCTACATTTACACTAAACCCTAACCCCTACATATACACTGAAACCTAACCCCTACATTTACACTAAACCCCTAACCCCTACATTTACACTAAACCCTAACCCATACATATACACTGAACGCTGACCCTACATTTACACTAAACCCCAACCCTACATTTACACTGAAACCTAACCCCTACATTTACACTAAACCCCTAACCCCTACATTTACACTAAACCCTAACCCCTACATTTACACTAAACCCTAACCCCTACATTTACACTAAACCCTAACCCCTACATTTACACAAAACCCTAACTCTACATTTACACTAAACCCTAACCCCTACATTTACACTAAACCCTAACCCCCACATTTACACTAAACCCTAACCCCCACATTTACACTAAACCCTAACCCCTACATTTACACTAAACCCCTAACCCCTACATTTACACTAAACCCTAACCCCTACATTTACACTAAACCCCTAACCCCTACATTTACACTAAACCCTAACCCCCACATTTACACTAAACCCCTAACCCCTACATTTACACTAAACCCCTAACCCCTACATTTACACTAAACCCTAACCCCTACATTTACACTAAACCCCTAACCCCTACATTTACACTAAACCCTAACCCCCACATTTACACTAACCCCCTAAACCCTACATTTACACTAAACCCCTAACCCCTACATTTACACTAAACCCTAACCCCTACATTTACACTAAACCCCTAACCACTACATTTACACTAAACCCCTAACCTCTACATTTACACTAAACCCCTAACCACTACATTTACACTAAACCATAACCCCTACATTTACACTAAACCCCTAACCCCTACAACTACACTAAACCCCCTAAACCCTACATTTACACTAAACCCTAACCCAATTTTATAATCCATTTTTTGTGTTCCGTGTTTTTAAAAAAATATTTTTTCTGTTAAAGTAAAGTAAAGTAAAGTTGAAAGATTTAGATGAATCATTTTATGTGTTTGGCTGCTCAGCATAACTATTAGAAATCTAGCAGTGTTGAGGACTACAATAGTCACTAACAAAGAGTCACTACGGAAACAGTCACTAACAAACAGTCACTACCAAATAGTCACTACCAGTCACTATTGAAACACACTACCAAAAAGTCACTACTGAAATGGTCACTACCAAACAGTCACTACTGAATCAGTCACTACTGAAAGAGTCACTACTGAAACAGCCAGTTTTGGTAGTGTAATGAAAGGCCTTTGCAGTGACGAAGCGGAATTGCTAATGATTAGCTTTAATGATATGAAGATAATTCAGTTAGAGCATCTCTCAAAGCTAAGGGACTGCAGTCTAAAGTCCGAGATCAGCTGAAAGTCTGAAATGTGGTTTTAGCTCTGACTCTGAACCAAACTGGACATGAATAGGCCTGTTTATTCTCAGAGCTGAGAAACACATTTAAACCCCGTATTTTACATTAATATCGTTTATGCAAATCTAAAACCCTAAAATAACCGCTCCTCTGGTAGCAGACGCGTGATCACTACTCAGTAACTGTACACCTTCGCTAAGCTCACTCTCTAGAGGCTGCTGAGCCTAATTGTCGGCTGCTTTGGGTCATGCTGTGAAGTAACCTTTGGAAATTGTGCAGAAGAAGAGCCATTTTATCGAATTCCCAGTGGCCCTCTAAGCTCTGCATCTCCGCACACTGACGACTGAGTGAACCACCGAATGCAGGTCAGCAGAGAAGTGCTGACTCGTATCCGCTGGAAATCCAAATGCATTACAGACTTCAGCACTCTAAAAGGCACTCGAAAGGGCAACTCCACCACTTTCTCAAAGTTCCTGCATAATGAAGAGGCTGAGATGTAAACAAATCAATCAGAGTGACAGGTTTTTGATTGACATGCTATTGAAACAGTGGTAAGGCTACAAGGGTAAATGGGTAGGGTGCTATAAAGTTAAACAGTCTCCAGAGGAAACGTTTATCTTTCAGATTTATGACTGTTCTACCATCATTAACATTATATATCGTCGCTGTCCAAAGAAAAACATGTATCTCCATTTTTGTTGATTTTTACTTTTATGCTTCATTTGATCACATGAGCTGATATTTACACTGTGTGGAAATTTCATGAGGAATGGACCAACAGAAATACCCCAAAACTGTTTGGAAAGACGTCTGGTTCCATTGACTCCCATTTAAATCAAATAAGGTTTTTGGTCTTTCCTGTAAAGTTGCCATTTTTGCCATTTTGGAGATACCTGTTTTTCTTTGGACAGGGACGATATGTATGTATATATATATATATATATATATATATATGATGTCAGGACTGATGTCAGGACTAAATCCTAAGGACCACACCGTGCAAGTTTAGAAGTCTTGTTGTTTGCTCACAGCTCACATTGCACGCTTGAATCACCCACCGTATATAGAGAAAATCTGCAATGTATGTTGTACTTACGGTGTATAAAAACACCCCGCCCGACTGACACGACGCAGCATTGGTGCTAATACTGCACATGGAATGCAGCCCATACAGACAGTTTCATTCAAAACAACACGCTGCACATCCAAGTACTGAGCAATTACACTGTCTGAATCACTAACGACTCTCTGCTCCCTAAGTAGTGCACTACATTGGTTACAAGTGGCTTCTGCAACCACCAAGTGTGCTACATAGGAAGGAGGGGGCATCACTAACTATGCTGCACTGAATCTGAAAACCAGCTGACCTACAGAGACAATATAAACATCCCTGTAGTACAGTTTGCATTTATGGACGCTGGGACAGCTAATTCCAACTCTTAAGCCTCTGTTTGTGTGTGTGTGCGGCTGTGTAGGAGCGGTAGTTGTGACTGTTGGTATGGGGGTTTGGGTCATGAAGTTCTGTCATCTCCGACCAAATCTGGCTAAAATGCACAGTGTATACCAGACTTATGGAGAACAACTAGTGGAATTCCCGTTAAGGTCATTTAAGGTCCTATGGTCACATGTCCTATGGAATAAAAGATACCTGAATATGTCTACTTGATTAAAAAAAATGATTGGCAGGAGTTAACCATTAGCGTTGATGCCCCCTGAAGCGCATGCACTGGTAGCTTCAGATGTTTGGATGCTTCAGTAGAGGTTGTATATAATTCAGGCATGACCCGGTCCACCCACCAGCTAGATCTCCCTCCTTCACTTACGCACCATCTTTGGACAGCTCAACATGCTTGGAGGAGAACGCTAACTGCTACTTTTGTTTAGTCAACTAACAGACACCTGCTTGGCCAAGTGATGGAGGGAGAGGGAAGAACGTTCTACCTACCCAGAGAGACAGAGAGAGACTGAGAGAGAGAGAGAGAGAGAGAAAGAGAGAGAGAGAGAGAGAGAGAGAGAGAAAGAGAGAGAGAGTCCTTCATGACCACATTGGTGTCAGAAGTAGGATCTCACCACTGTGAGCTCTAGTGGAAATTCAATGGACTCCAATGGCCAGTGGAAGTAGAATGAGCACAGACTGTGGAAGAGGACGTAACATGGCACGCATGGGCCACGGAGGTGGCAGAGATGTAGTCAAACCAGCAGCATGGCGGAGTGGATGACAGTGGAAGGAGATGGAGGCAGGAGACACATGGACAGCATCAGAGCAGCATGGTTGCATTGGCTGCAGCCCTTCAGTAACGCTTCGCGCTATCAGCGGAGTCGAGTGTGGTGCTGTGGCTCGAGTGTGCGAGAAGGGATAACGGGAGGTTCTGATAGAGAGAATGTATTGATCGGACTGTTGCGATGTATTAGGTGCTCATGTTGAGGCATGGCGTCAACACCAGACTCCAGATGCCAACTGCTGGACAAGGAACCGCAGAGCCCCGAGTCCCGTCATGTGATTCATCCTAATGCTCTTTTACAACTACATCTACTGTTTCCCGCCCTCTTCAAATGACCCGGTTAAAACATGGGTAACAGCGCCTTCACGAAGCTTCTCGCTGATGCTAATGCAGCGACGCAGTGGGTTACCCAGTCCAAAGCCTGTTAAAATTGGAACGGCATCCATCAATCCCTGAAGAGCCTTTTGACACCAGCATCCATTAAGTGCTGCTGGAGCCTGCTTGATTGTGCTTGTGCGTGTATAAGTGCGGGTAAGTGAGTGTGGTGTGTCAGCTAAGCAGAGCGCTTTGCCGTAGCCGAGAAAGCTCTTACGTTAACTGTCTTATCGGAAAAAGGTCAGAGAGGGGGTTCGAGACATGGGAGGCGATGATATTTTAAGAGCCCTAATAGCAACGTAATGGTTTCCCTCACACAGTGTTCATGCATTACGCCACTGGTGCACCGATTTAGCAGAGGGAATGGATGAAGTACCTGATCTCTTTATCCTACTAGTACTGGAACTGCAGAAGTTGCACCAGTTCAACAGTAGCTCAGTCCCAACTATCGTAGCAAATTGTCACTGTCCAAAGGCATCACCTGAACACAGCCGCTGCTGTTTACACCGTGCAAACCTTTCACGATAAATGGACCAACAGAAATGGCCCGTAATTGCTTGGTAAGACGTCTGGTTCCATTGACTTCCATTCAAATTAAATGAGGGTCCAGCCTTCTCCTTTAAAGCTGCCATTTTGGAGATACCAGTTTTTCTCTTGACAGTGACGAAATCAAATGAACATGATTTATCACTCACCCCAGACACAGTCGATCAGCCAATATGTGTTTGATGACCCCTGACCCCTGCTTCCCTATGCTAGGCTAACGGTGGTTAAGGGACATTGGAATGAGGTGGCCCTCATCACGGTCAGTAGAGGTCAGTAGGGTTGGGCCCTCTGCCAGTCTGTAGCTGTGTTGTCCTGTGTGTTGGCTGCTGGACCTTGTTCTTATGAACAAGACGCTCATCTGCCAGTAAAGCTAGAACCCAACCTTCGGTTCCTCGCTGAGAACCTGCTGTACATGTGGAGACGCTGATTGATTAAGAACCAGGAGTGCTTTCTTATTGATTTCCAGAGCTGTGAGTTCGAGCTAAACTACTATCATCTGCAGAAGACCATTCTTCCTGGTACTCTGCTTAGCATTGCTTAGCATAGCTAAGGCTTCACAACTGCCAGGCAGCTAGCTAGAAGGTGCGCCTCGTATTCAGATACAGCTATAATGTTGTGTACCTGTGTAAAGAGGACAACACAGGCCCCCAGAACATGCAAGCTGCAGCTTTTGCCAACAAAACCACAAAAGCACTGCATGTTCACGATTCACCAGCTTCTTAATCACATGTTCCATTCCACCTTACACAGTGCAGCAGCATGCACCAGCGAAAGTAGAATGGAAAATGTAGCTGACATGTATTTAAAATAGCCGGCCTATGCTGGGTTAGATGGCGGTTGGTGGTGGTCAGCTTATCAGCTTTCATTACATGACTTTCATTACGCGGTTTGTGCTGTTTTTTTTTAGTAGTGTTGTATGTAGTAATCTGTGTATGTAGTGATCATAGATCATATCTCGCCTGGCAATTACAAGGAAGGATCATTTTCATATACATATATCTCTCTGTCTTATGGCTAAATTGGACCAGCCTGGTGGCCAATCTTCATTAACTGCACATTGCACCAGTAAGAGCAGAGTGTGAAGGTTCAGTTAGCAGGTAAGAGCACAGTTCTGCTCAAAATACTGCAATGCACACAGCATTATGGGGACATACCAGAGTTCAAAAGAGGACAGATTGTTGGAGCACGTCTTGCTGGTGCATCTGTGACCAAGACAGCAAGTCTTTGTGATGTATCAAGAGCCACGGTATCCAGGGTAATGTCAGCATACCACCAAGAAGGACGAACCTCCACCAGCATCACGTAGTGACCTGGCCACTATCCTGCAAGAAGAATGGCTTAAACTCCCTCTGACCACTGTGCAGGACTCGTATATGTCATTCCCAAGACCAACTGACGCTGTACTGGCCGCAGAAGGAGGCCCTACACCGTACTAATAAATGACTGTGGTCTAAAACCAGGTGTTTCAGTTTCATTGTCCAACCCCTGTATATATATATATATCTCATGTATCTCCAGTTTTGTTGATTTTTACTTTTATGCCTCATTTGACCACACAAGTTGCTGTTTACACTGTGTGGAAATTTAATGAAGAATGGACCAACAGAAACGGCCCAAAACTGCTTGGAAGGACGTCAGGTTCCATTGACTTCCACAATGGAAGGAAGGAAGGAAGGAAGATGAAGGTGAAGGAAGATAAAGGAAGATAAAGGTGACCAGGATCAATAACTGATGATAAATTTAGACTGATATGATCAATATTTATTGAGCTACACATACAGAAGTCTGGCGTCGGGCGTCTCCACATGGAGTTGTAGAGGTTCCTAATGGGGTCCTGTGAAAACCCATCCCATGCAGCTTTAATATTCTCACACAGAATGTGTGGAGGTGGAGGTGGAGTGACACCAGGCCCTTGGTGACCGTGGCCACGGTGCCTCCACACACGGATTTGTTGGTGGACTTCACCAAGACAGTCTGGTGCAGTCTTTGGTGACATTGTGGTAGGTGGTGTTAAGGGCAGTCGTCATAACGGCCTGCGTGCAGCGGGATGACTCATGGAGGACATCACTGCTCGCTGAATGTCCACAATCGTGGCTGGTGGGTCAGTCAGGTACATCGATAAGGCCCGGTCCTGCTCATGTGACATGATTTGGTTTCCTCATTTTTGCACATTTCTGTTATTGATAATGGCTCTCATTCCTGCACAAGCTGTTTGTGCAATGCTGGCCACGCTCTCTGGCCTAGTCATAGGTTGGGGATGCTGGTTTCAGCTGAGAGGGAGCATGCAGCATAAGGCAGAGCATTGCAGGAGGGCCTGGCACGGACCCCAGCCAGACAGCCACTCACAGCACCCACTTACGACACTCTCAGAGAGGCAGAGCATGCACTTCTCTTATCAGACATAACATTCCCACAGGGAGAGAGAGAGCGAGAGAGAGAGACAGTGTTCAAGGACTTCAGTGCGTGGAGGAATGTCTAATTTGGCGGAAGACTTTAATGTTGTGGAGCTAAGGCCGTAAACACAGCGGCTCAGACGTCGGACTGATCCGCCATGCGTGAATAACACCGTGGTGCGTTTGCTTGATTGATGAGCGTGTCGTTACACGCCTCCTTCTACAGCATCTTACAGAGTCGTTTGGGGTCCCGCATCACTCCACGCTCGATCTGTGCAGGAAACCACATGGACACAATCTACAAAGAGAATCTATCGCTCATACGTCAATAGCTAATCAGCAGAGGAACACCTTTTCGGCATGCTAGGCCCGATAACTGATGCCTCTATTTGCTACTGAGGAAAACAGCAAACAAAGGAATTCGTTAAAAACTGGAGCTGAAATGAGAGAAAAGCCAAGACCCATGAGGATCTAAAGAGCCTGGAGCATAGAGGGGAATCAGACTGGTCAGAATGACTGACGATATCAAAATATAAATTAGCCCTCATGGAATTATACAGTCCACCTTAAAACCTCCAGACTGGACCTTTACAGGAGGACGACCCAGCTTCCTTACCCTGCAGTGGAGCTGATAGAACAAGGTTTATTACTAAGCAGGTTTGGAGCGATTCTATTGGTCGGTCCCTCATGAATATTCATGAAACTGAAGGGAGAGCTAGAGCTTTTACACTGTGCAGAAAAAGAGATCAGCGTTTTGGAGGTGTGGGACTGCGGTGCTGTTGGGAAGGAGGATAAAGGTGACCAGGATCAATAACTGATGATAAATTTAGACTGATATGATCAATATTTATTGAGCTACACATACAGAAGTCTGTCTCTCAGTATGGCGTCGGGCCGCCGTGTTTGCTAACCCAACATGCCAGACGTCTCGGTATGGAGCTGTAGAGGTTCCTGATGGTGTCCTGTGATAACCCATCCCATGCAGCTTGAACATCCTCACACAGTTCCTGCAGATGGTGCGGTAGGGGTGGAGGTGGAGGGACACCAGGCCTTCTGGACGTGTGACAGCAAACCGCTCATCTTGGTGCTGACCACGGTGCCTCCACACACGGATTCGTTGGGCGTCTCCACCAAGACTAAAGCGGGACTCGTCACTGAAGATGAGCCGCTGCCATTCTGAGTCACTCCATGACAGTCTGGTACGACACCACTGCAGTCTTTGGTGACGGTGACGTGGTGTTAAGGACAGTCGTGGTAACGGTCTGTGTGCATGTAGTCCTGGGTGGTGCAGCCGTCTGCCAATGGTGCTGCACTAACAGGATGGCTCATGAAGGGCACCACTGCCGACCGCAGTCGTGGCTGTTGGGTCAGTCAGGTACAGTGATAAGGCTCGCCCATGCTTACGTCACATGTGTGGCTGAATGTCTCACGATGTCAAACCGTCCCACCAAGTTTTATTCCAGTCTGTTGATTCCTTCTGGGTGCAGCTACTGGTGCAACTATTTTTTTGATGATGAGTGTGTATATTAAAGATGGCGGTATCGTGAACTAGTGTAAGCCTGTAGAGTCATTAGGTCAACCAAACATCCGTTCAGTTGGGTGTGTCCTGTCACTGGTAGTCTATGTCAGCTCAGAAGACACGTGTAGGTTCACTGGGGGTTCTGGATAGTGCATAACGTGTCTATAGGTGTGTTGTAGACATGGAGACCCCTGGTTCCCATCACCACCAGTGTAAAGAACATCTGAACCACTTCACACCAACCTCACTCTGTTTGCTTCCCAGTCTCTGAATTATGGGGATTGCTTTTGGAGGATCCGTTTCAGCCACGGGAATATTGTTTCGGGTTGGCAGTGACAGTTACATTAAGAAACCAATTTACACTAGACATTGATCTCAGCGGTTGGTCGTCCAGTCAAATGATATTGGTATTTTTTCCCCTGTCATTTTTATAAATGACCTCAGGTGTTTTTGGATGAGAGAAATAAATCAGAGAGACAGATCACCCCGAGAAGAAGGAGAGAAAAAAGTGTTGGGCTATAAATAGCCATGCAAGTGTAAGGGGGTAATTATGCAACAGCCACTGTGGGTGACCTCTTTTCGGCAAACTGGAAGGTAAATATGCCACGGCCATCAACAGCTTATGAATAAAACATCATATTCTACATGGCCACAATCATGCGCGGCACATCGGCACAAAGAGCGAGAGCTCAGAGCGAAAAACCGGCCACTGACATGGACAAGCAATTTCCTCTTCACCAAGGATCTGCCCGTTACACAGGGAGTTCTGGGAATATGAGTTTTCCAGAAATCAGGCAGTCAGGTCTGAGGCAGTGGTGCTGGATTGGGCTCGTCATATTGTGTGCAGAGAAGCCAATCTTCTCTACTGCTGCAGACTAATGTACCAGTCAGGTTCAGATCATTCTGCCGGAGTTGGACTTGGACTGCACGGTTTGTCTGATGATATATGTACATTATGAAAATGATTAAACTGATTAAACTAAAACAAATGATTCCATTTTGTCCCTACTATTAGGGTTTGTTGTGAATGTAGGGGTTAGGGTTTGTTGTGAATGTAGGGGTTAGGGTTTAGTGTAAATGTAGGGGTTAGGGTTTAGTGTAAATGTAGGGGTTAGGGTTTAGTGTAAATGTAGGGGTTAGGGGTTTAGTGTAGATGTAGGGGTTAGGGTTTAGTGTAGATGTAGGGGTTAGGGGGGTTAGTGTAGATGTAGGGGTTAGGGGGTTTAGTGTAAATGTAGGGGTTAGGGGTTTAGTGTAGATGTAGGGGTTAGGGGTTTAGTGTAAATGTAGGGGTTAGGGGTTTAGTGTAAATGTAGGGGTTAGGGGTTTAGTGTAAATGTAGGGGTTAGGGGTTTAGTGTAGATGTAGGGGTTAGGGGTTTAGTGTAAATGTAGGGGTTAGGGTTTAGTGTAAATGTAGGGGTTAGGGGTTTAGTGTAGATGTAGGGGTTAGGGGTTTAGTGTAAATGTAGGGGTTAGGGGGTTTAGTGTAAATGTAGGGGTTAGGGGTTTAGTGTAAATGTAGGGGTTATGGTTTAGTGTAAATGTAGGGGTTAGGGGTTTAGTGTAAATGTAGGGGTTAGGGTTTAGTGTAAATGTAGGGGTTAGGGGTTTAGTGTAAATGTAGAGGTTAGGGGTTTAGTGTAAATGTAGGGGTTAGGGTTTAGTGTAAATGTAGGGGTTAGGGGTTTAGTGTAAATGTAGGGGTTAGGGGGTTTAGTGTAAATGTAGGGGTTAGGGGTTTAGTGTAAATGTAGGGGTTAGGGGTTTAGTGTAAATGTAGGGGTTAGGGGGTTTAGTGTAATTGTAGGGGTTAGGGGGTTTAGTGTAGTTGTAGGGGTTAGGGGTTTAGTGTAGATGTAGGGGTTAGGGGGTTAGTGTAGATGTAGGGGTTAGGGGTTTAGTGTAAATGTAGGGGTTAGGGGTTTAGTGTAAATGTAGGGGTTAGGGTTTAGTGTAAATGTAGGGGTTAGGGGTTTAGTGTAAATGTAGGGGTTAGGGGTTTAGTGTAAATGTAGGGGTTAGGGGGTTTAGTGTAAATGTAGGGGTTAGGGTTTAGTGTAAATGTAGGGGTTAGGGGTTTAGTGTAAATGTAGTGGTTAGGGGATTTAGTGTAGATGTAGGGGTTAGGGGGTTTAATGTAAATGTAGGGGTTAGGGGTTTAGTGTAGATGTAGGGGTTAGGGGGTTTAGTGTAATTGTAGGGGTTAGGGGGTTTAGTGTAGTTGTAGGGGTTAGGGGTTTAGTGTAGATGTAGGGGTTAGGGGTTTAGTGTAAATGTAGGGGTTAGGGGGTTTAGTGTAAATGTAGGGGTTAGGGGTTTAGTGTAAATGTAGGGGTTAGGGGGTTTAGTGCAATTGTAGGGGTTAGGGGGTTTAGTGTAAATGTAGGGGTTACGGGGTTTAGTGTAGTTGTAGGGGTTAGGGGGTTTAGTGTAGCTGTAGGGGTTAGGGGTTTAGTGTAAATGTAGGGGTTAGGGGTTTAGTGTAAATGTAGGGGTTAGGGGTTTAGTGTAAATGTAGGGGTTAGGGGGTTTAGTGTAGTTGTAGGGGTTAGGGGGTTTAGTGTAAATGTAGGGGTTAGGGGTTTAGTGTAGATGTAGGGGTTAGGGGTTTAGTGTAGATGTAGGGGTTAGGGGTTTAGTGTAGATGTAGGGGTTAGGGGTTTAGTGTAGTTGTAGGGGTTAGGGGGTTTAGTGTAGTTGTAGGGGTTAGGGGGTTTAGTGTAAATGTAGGGGTTAGGGGTTTAGTGTAGATGTAGGGGTTAGGGGTTTAGTGTAGATGTAGGGGTTAGGGGTTTAGTGTAGATGTAGGGGTTAGGGGTTTAGTGTAGTTGTAGGGGTTAGGGGTTTAGTGTAGATGTAGGGGTTAGGGGTTTAGTGTAGATGTAGGGGTTAGGGGTTTAGTGTAGATGTAGGGGTTAGGGGTTTAGTGTAGATGTAGGGGTTTCTCTCAGGCTGTCTTCAGTACTCCTTCATTCGCAGTGTGTTCTGAGAGTAAATATTTTACCTTGAGGATCTCTGCTCGAACTCGACTACATGCTTTGTGTACTGCATCCACACACACACACACACACACACACACACACACACACACACACTCACACACACACACTCACACACACACGCGCACACACACACACACACACACACACACACTCATTTCTGCATGCATGCACAAATGCGGAGCACCCTTCGGTCTGGTGTTGTCCTAAGCAGCGCAGTGTCAGAGAGTCAGTGCGGATGACGTAACATAAGCCTGCTGTCCCCCACGCTCAGATTCAGTACAGCTGGAATTCTCAGTATTTCAGATTACATGACGTCACCGCTTTAAACTGGCCCATGCACACACAACACACAACACAAACAAACACTGGCATGATCGGCCATATGATACACAGCGCCGTGCGGTGACATCATCACGCTTCTCTCCTCCAAAGCCATACAGGAACACATGAGCAATGACATCAGTGTTCAGGGAGAGCAAAATCCTCTCTTCTGTGCCTCTCTCTCCATCTCCATCTCTCTCTCTCACACACACACACACACACACACACACACACACACAAACACACACACACACACATTTTCACTCACCCTTCCCAAGAACTGCCAGTGTAACGAATTCGCTCTCCAGCTGTGACGGTGTACTGTACATTAAGCTGTCCCGCTGCATCAAATCCAGGCTGCTTGATTCACATGTGTGCATAATTTCTACATAAATAAAACATCAGCAGGCAGGCTGGGGGCAGGCTGTGCTGGTATTCATATATATTTCATATATCATATGTCATATATATTTATATAAATATAGTGACGCTGATGGAACATGGGCTTATATGTCATCAAAGGTACACCCAGAAGGAGGTGTGGGAGTGCGGTGCTGTTGGGAAGGAGGATAAAGGTGACCAGGATCAATAACTGATGATAAATTTAGACTGATATGATCAATATTTATTGAGCTACACATACAGAAGTCTGTCTCTCAGTATGGCGTTGGGTTGCCGTGTTTGACGTCTCGGTATGGAGCTGTAGAGGTTCCTAATGGTGTCCTGTGATAACCCATCCCATGCAGCTTGAACATCCTCACACAGTTCCTGCAGATGGTGCAGTAGGGGTGGAGGCGGAGGGACACCAGGCCTTCTGGACATGTGACAACACACCGTTCATCTTGGTGCTGACCACGGTGCCTCCACACACGGATTCGTTGGGCGTCTCCACCAAGACTAAAGCGGGACTCGTTACTGAACTTATGGACCCATGGAGGCATCACTGCTCACTTATGTGTCCGCAATTGTGGCCGTTGGATCAGTCAGACGATGAGTGTATTATGGAAATTGCGGCCCTGGGAGAAAATCTGTTTAGGTTTCCGGTGATAGACTGTCAGTCAAAAGGCCGACAGACTAAGCTGTGTTTCATTCATGTGGAAATCAGAGGCACTCCCTGGGTCTTAGTGGCCTGCCCTCAGGGCAGGGCCACAAATGTCCAAAGCTACAATCCCCCTGGACAGTAATGCTAGCTAATTTCTGGACCCCTATTGGATTTTAATAGCGCTGTGGTGTCAGTGCGGAGGAAGACACAAGGGAGATCATGCTTCTACCATGAGCAGTGGTCGTTATTAGCATCATCAGCAGACAGGCACATACATTGCACTGAAACAATGGGAGGGGCGGTCACCATGAGCCGCAGGCTTCCACACTCCCAGATATAGAATAGCACATAGAATATATAGAACAAACAACAGGAACAACAGTCGCAGGTGCCCATCATAAGCCTCCGCACATGGCTTCTTACATGGCCGTACCCCACGAGCTCCTCACAAGCTGTTCAAACTGGTAGCGGGTCGCTACAGTATTTTAGTATAAAGCTTTTTTTTTCCCGGTTCTGAATACTGTGAGAGCTCCCCCTGCTGTTTATTGGAGCATCACCGCTCCGCAGTTTCAGTTTCACGCGGCTGTATGTGCCCGCATATCACAGACAAAAAAAAATTACCTTTCATTTCCTATAAAAAGGGGTTATGGGAGTCAATCCCAGTGCTCCCAGAGCAAGAGGCGGGAAACACCCTGGACGGGTCAGCACACGGACATGCCCAACGGCAATTTCGCATCTCCATCTTTCTTGACTTTATGTTTTTGGGCTGTGGAGTGGGGAAAGAAACTGGAGCATCCAGAGGAAAATCTATCCAGACACAGGGAAAACATCCAAACAGGGTCCACAGAAAAGACCTTGCTTACCCGGCCGGGGACTCGAACCCAGGTGCCCCCCATTGCACCACCCTGAAAAAAAAATATATACAAATTACAAATACAAATATACAAATATACAAGACAAATATAACACAGGTATATATTTTTCTGATATTCCCATAACCTGACGGTCCTGAGCGTTAGCCTAGGGAAGACGTTCCTCAGCGAATGCATTTAGGATCATTTGACACGCCCACAGTACCGATCCATCCATTCACCCAAACTGGCTATAACGAAGCCCTGAATAGATATTTGATGTTTCGGTCTGGTACACTGGCCGGGCTGTGTTCTCTTTCAGCAGCATAATGAGGCCATATCACGGCCGACAAGCTTCCTGCACGAAAGCCATCATTGTCCCAGAGCCTCGGAGTCAAACAGATGCCCATTTCACCTTTAATATCCGAAACAGCAGGGGAGATCTTTGAGTAGAACGGTCATGGTCCTGAAGTGAGCGATCACTCACACATGACGCTCGCGCCGGCAGTGCATGGCGACTTGCAGCTCTCCGGGGGGAAGAGCAGAGCGTAATGTATGGCTCCTTTGGGCTGAGGCTATTTTTAGCCACATGGCGGCGAGGACTGTATCAATTTAGGGATGTTTTCTGGGCAGAGCTTCTCCCCTCCCCCCTCACCGCAGGAGCACAGGCACCGCTGCGAAGCGCGGGCGCGCACCTGAGAGATCCCACCGCACATGATGCAGAGAGTGACGGAGAGGTGGAAGGTGGAGATATATATAGAAACAAGCATGGATAATCAACACCTTAGAGCACTCGGGTGGAGAACGTAAGCTATTAGCCGCAGGGGCTGCGTTGCATAAACCCCTAAACCAGCCTAAAAGGCTCGGTGCAGCTTCAGATAACTAGCCTTTCATTACAGCCAAAGTCTGATGGACAGAACTGGAGCGCTGCATGTAGTAAATGCAGTGTTGAAAAAGGAGAACAGCTTGAAATGGCTGGCTACTGTGTTCGCTAGCGTACTCGCTATGCCCCCCACACGCTAGCCAAACTGTTACACCTCTTTAGACATGGCGATTATACACCACGCCACATTCTGCCCATCAGGCTGATGCTATTCGCTGTAAGAGGCTCTTTATATGAAGCCTCAGATCAAGGCTTGGATTCAGTTACTGCATTACGGTTGGTGCTCATGCTTTCAGCTCCTCAGGTTATGAGTCCCAGTCAAGTTGTAAGACATCATTGCAAACCTGTCACTGTGGGGCAGTTGGGGCCATCATATCGGGCCCCAGCTGCGTCGCCAAGAAGTCATTACTGGGCCTATAATTGGCTAGCCAAACTGAACAGACCCAGACTCTCTATGTCCCCCTTATTTATAATGCAGCTCATCCATCCCTACTTTAAAGAATAACATAGCTGGGCTGGTGCTAGCTTAGCTAGGTACCCATAGCTTGGTTATGCTGGTTGACCAGCATACCAGCATCAACATACAGTAGGAAAAGTAAGTATTTGAACACCCTGCGACTTTGCAAGTTCTCCCACTTAGAAATCATAGAGGGGTCTGAAATTTTCATCTTCGGTGCATGTCCACTGTCAGAGAGACTTCCCGTAGTTTTTCACCGGGTGTGCACACACTGCAGCAGGGATTTTGGCCCATTCCTCCACACAGATCTCCTCCAGATCAGCCAGGTTTCTGGGCTGTCACTGAGAAACACGGAGTTTGAGCTCCCTCCAAAGATCTTCTATAGGGTTTAGGTCTGGAGACTGGCTAGGCCACTCCAGAACCTTGATGTGCTTCTTACGGAGCCACTCCTTGGTTATCCTGGCTGTGTGCTTTGGGTCATTGTCGTGTTGGAAGACCCAGCCACGACCCATCTTCAATGCTTTAACTGGGGGAAGGAGGTTGTTCCCCAAAATCTCGCAATACATGGCCCCGGTCATCCTCTCCTTAATACAGTGCAGTCGTCCTGTCCCATGTGCAGAAAAACACCCCCACAGCACGATGCTTCCACCCCCATGCTTCACAGTAGGGATGGTGTTTTTGGGATGGTACTCATCATTCTTCGTCCTTCAAACACGGTTCTCACCACAGAACTTTCTCCCATGACTCCTCTGGATCATCCAAATGGTCATGGGCAAACTTAAGATGGGCCTGGACGTGTCTGATTTAAGCAGGGGAAACTTCCGTGCCATGCATGACTTTAAACTATGACGTCTTAGTGTATTACCCACAGTAACCGTGGAAACAGTGGTGCCAGCTCTCTTCAGGTCATTGACCAGCTCCTCCCGTGTAGTTCTGGGCTGATTCCACACCTTTCTTAGGATCACTGATACGCCACGAGGTGAGATCTTCCGTGGAGCCCCAGTCCGAGGGAGATTGACAGTCATGTTTAGCTCCTCCCATTTTCTAATAATTGCTCCAACTCAAATACTTATTTTCCTCACTGTATGTTGGTTTAAGTGGTGGTCAGCTTTTCAACTCACATTGCTGCTGGTCATGCCGGTGACCAGCTATGCTAATTTTTCTAGTAGGGATGCTAAACCTTTATATTGGGGATGTGGTATATTAAATAGGCAGCCCAGCGTAAACACTGATGCGATTTGTTCCGTAGTTCCGTAAATATTCGTAAATGTCTGATATATAAGTCTGTTACACACACACGAATGATCGCAATCTCTCTCCACGCCATACACCATCTCAGGACAGGCCTCCAAGCACTAATTCAATGTTGGCCTGACCCGCACTCGTCCGTTTGTCTTATTCTACCCCGCCACTCGCTCCGCCCATAGAGTCCTGTTCATTTCCCCCATTCAAACCCTACTGTTTCCACCAAACTGCACATGCTCAGTCAGGCCAGACCCCCAACCTGTAATCCACAGACATACTGACCTGCACTCATATGTGTGCTGCTAATGCATGCCTCGTTCCTCCCATAGACTCCCATTCATTTTAGCAAAGCCAGCTAGCTTCAGCTGCAGAATCACTTTTCCGGAGACTATCAGCGTATATGACCCTTTAAGGTCACCTCCTAACCGAGGCTAGAGCTCGCTTGGATGCATCTGATTTCAGATTGGGCCAGGTGTCCAGTTTTTCAAATCCCAGTCCTCCTTACCATACTATTTGAAATGTTCACCCACATGTTATGTGTGCCATTGGCTCACGTCCGTGTCAGAAACATGCATTGCATTTCATTGGTTTACCAAGGTCATGTGATGTCCTGACTCGCCTACCGGCTAACTGCAGGTGAGCCCTCTCGATGCTAGCCAGTTAGCAGGCCCCCGTCTGTGAGTAAAGCATCATATATGTGTCATATAGGTTAGGTAATCATTTTCATTCTGTTCTAGTATCGTAGCCCCGCCCTCCCCCTTTATGATGTCCTCCTTTTCGGGGTGGGGTGTCCTCCTTTTCGGGGTGGCCCACCTAAATAAGAGCAGCGGTGCACGACCCGCAGAGCCTAAATCCAACGCACTAAAGGCCTAGAAGGCCCCGAGGGTTCCCTGCTGCCTATATCTAAGAACACATCCCCACATACACATACAGATGCACACAGCAGCAGCGGCAGGAGTAGGATTATAAGCCCATGCTGCAGCACAGTCACAGACACATCAGGATTACCGAGGCGAGCGGCAGCGCGGGATTATGCAGCTAGTCTCCACCAGCGTAATGGTTTTCTAGGCAGAGCTCAGGCCAGGCGCGATGACATCATCCTGCAGTCTAATGCCATCTTTCCACCTCATCTGATGTGCTGCTGTGTATGTGCGTGCATGCATGCGTGCGAGCGAGGCAGCCTGCGGGCCACACATCCCAGACCGCGTGGCTGTGCAAAGGGCCCGGCACCTTGGCCCCACCTCGGCGTGTAGGAGGTGCACGGAGACGTGCTCTCCCGGTAATCTCCTCAGCCCGCAACTTAACCATCTTATCATGTCAGTCCCGCAACTGAACATCAAGGTTATTGCCTGATTATTTAGCAATCAACTACGGGCCGAGCGAAAAGCCGTCTGAGCGAGTCCGTGAGCCTGAATTTAACTGCGTTACGTAAGCCCTGTGCCCACAGTCGCACGCTGCTGTCCCGAACAGAATTTATCTCTAATTAATACAACCCGATGCCCTCTGATTACAACATCCAGAACGGCTTTTTTTCCCTCGCTTTTTTCAGACGGCTCAAGCTCGGGGGACGTATTATTTAGAGACATGCGACGACAAGCCTGCGGCCTATTTAAAGGGCGACTTTTATACGCGCAGCAGGGGGAGCGAGCTAGAAAAGAGAGCACAGTGGATTTGTGTTCCAGGAACAACAACAAGGATAATGCGGTGCTGAACGTCTGAAAATGATACATCCTTTTTGATTGAGGTGGGCAGGGTTGAGGCGGCGAAGGCTCGTCGAAGGCTTGTCGAAGGCTCGTCGAAGGCTCGTCGAAGGCTTGTCGAAGGCTTCTCGCTTGTGCCCTTCAAGAAATCGCACATGTCATGGAACTGGAGCGAGGCAGAGAAAGTTTCCAGTGACCCAGAAGCTGCAACTGGGCTGCCGTGAAAGTAGGTGGATGCTGCAGGACGATGGCCCAGTATGACACCTCCGCTGGTCCGACGAGGCTTTCGGCAATCAGGCCACAGAACATGCACACAACAAACTTGTAGGACTTCTGACGGACTTGATCAAGTGAGGTGGGTCAGAGTTAATACACTCAGTTCAGCTCCACTCTGCAAAGATAATGCAATTTACAGGAGCTTGGAAAAGGAGGCGATGTCTAAACCTAGTTACCCTAAGGGGGGCATCAAACCCACTGTGTCCCATGGCTGATTAAGTTGTTACGGTTAGGTGTATATGTAGGGTATAGTGTAAATGTAGGGGTTAGGGTTTAGTGTAACTGTAGGGGTTAGGGTTTAGTGTAGATGTAGGGGTTTAGTGTAAATGTAGGGGTTAGGGTTTAGTGTTAATGTAGGGGTTAGGGGTTTAGTGTAAATGTAGGGGTTAGGGGGTTCAGTGTAAATGTAGGGGTTAGGGGTTTAGTGTAAATGTAGGGGTTAGGGGTTTAGTGTAAATGTAGGGGTTAGGGGTTTAGTGTAAATGTAGGGGTTAGGGGTTTAGTGTAAATGTAGGGGTTAGGGGTTTAGTGTAGTTGTAGGGGTTTAGTGTAAATGTAGGGGTTAGGGTTTAGTGTAAATGTAGTGGTTTTGTGTAAATGTAGGCATTAGGGGTTTAGTGTAAATGTAGGGGTTAGGGGTTTAGTGTAAATGTAGGGGTTAGGGTATAGTGTAGATGTAGGGGTTAGGGTTTAGTGTAGATGTAGGGGTTTAGTGTAAATGTAGGGGTTAGGGTTTAGTGTAAATGTAGGGGTTAGGGTATAGTGTAGATGTAGGGGTTAGGGTTTAGTGCAGATGTAGGGGTTTAGTGTAAATGTAGGGGTTAGTGTTTAGTGTAAATGTAGGTGTTAGGGGTTTAGTGTAAATGTAGGGGTTAGGGGTTTAGTGTAAATGTAGGGGTTAGGGGTTTAGTGTAAATGTAGGGGTTAGGGGTTTAGTGTAGTTGTAGGGGTTAGGGTTTAGTGTAAATGTAGGGGTTGGGGGTTAATGTGTAAATGTAGGGGTTAGGGGGTTTAATGTAAATGTAGGGGTTAGGGGGTTTACTGTAAATGTAGGGGTTAGGGGGTTTAATGTAAATGTAGGGGTTAGGGTATAGTGTAGATGTAGGGGTTAGGGTTTAGTGTAGATGTAGGGGTTTAGTGTAAATGTAGGGGTAAGGGGTTTAGTGTAAATGTAGGGGTTAGGGTTTAGTGTAGATGTAGGGGTTTAGTGTAAATGTAGGGGTTAGGGTTTAGTGTAAATGTAGGGGTTAGGGTATAGTGTAGATGTAGGGGTTAGGGTTTAGTGTAGATGTAGGGGTTTAGTTTAAATGTAGGGGTTAGGGTTTAGTGTAAATGTAGGGGTTAGGGGTTTAGTGTAAATGTAGGGGTTAGGGTATAGTGTAGATGTAGGGGTTAGGGTTTAGTGTAGATGTAGGGGTTTAGTGTAAATGTAGGGGTTAGGGTTTAGTGTAAATGTAGGGGTTAGAGTTTAGTGTAAATGTAGGGGTTAGAGTTTAGTGTAAATGTAGGGGTTAGGGTTTAGTGTAGATGTAGGGGTAAGGGTTTAGTGTAGATGTAGGGGTTAGGGTTTAGTGTAGATGTAGGGGTTAGGGGTTTAGTGTAGATGTAGGGGTTAGGGGTTTAGTGTAAATATATGGGTAAGGGGGTTTAGTGTAAATGTAGGGGTTAGGGGGCTTAGTGTAGATGTAGGGGTTAGGGTTTAGTGTAGATGTAGGGGTTAGGGGTTTAGTGTAGATGTAGGGGTTAGGGGTTTAGTGTAGATGTAGGGGTTAGGGGTTTAGTGTAGATGTAGGGGTTAGGGGTTTAGTGTAGATGTAGGAGTTAGGGGTTTAGTGTAGATGTAGGGGTTAGGGGGTTTAGTGTAAATGTAGGGGTTAGGGGTTTAGTGTAGATGTAGGGGTTAGGGGTTTAGTGTAGATGTAGGGGTTAGGGGGTTTAGTGTAAATGTAGGGGTTAGGGGTTTAGTGTAGATGTAGGGGTTAGGGGTTTAGTGTAAATGTAGGGGTTAGGGGTTTAGTGTAGTTGTAGGGGTTAGGGGGTTTAGTGTAGATGTAGGAGTTAGGGGTTTAGTGTAGATGTAGGGGTTAGGGGGTTAGTGTAAATGTAGGGGTTAGGGGGTTTAGTGTAAATGTAGGGGTTAGGGGTTTAGTGTAAATGTAGGGGTTAGGGGGTTTAGTGTAGATGTAGGGATTAGGGGTTTAGTGTAGTTGTAGGGGTTAGGGGGTTTAGTGTAGATGTAGGGATTAGGGGTTTAGTGTAGTTGTAGGGGTTAGGGGGTTTAGTGTAAATGTAGGGGTTAGGGATTTAGTGTAGATGTAGGGGTTAGGGGGTTTAGTGTAGATGTAGGGGTTAGGGGTTTAGTGTAAATGTAGGGGTTAGGGGGTTTAGTGTAGATGTAGGGGTTAGGGGTTTAGTGTAGATGTAGGGGTTAGGGGTTTAGTGTAGATGTAGGGGTTAGGGGTTTAGTGTAGATATAGGCGTTCGGGGTTTAGTGTAGATGTAGGGGTTAGGGGTTTAGTGTAAATGTAGGGGTTAGGGGTTTAGTGTAGTTGTAGGGGTTAGGGTTTAGTGTAGATGTAGGGGTTAGGGTTTAGTGTAGATGTAGGGGTTAGGGGTTTAGTGTAGATGTAGGGGTTAGGGGTTTAGTGTAAATGTAGGGGTTAGGGGTTTAGTGTAGTTGTAGGGGTTAGGGTTTAGTGTAGATGTAGGGGTTAGGGTTTAGTGTAGATGTAGGGGTTAGGGTTTAGTGTAGATGTAGGGGTTAGGGGTTTAGTGTAGATGTAGGGGTTAGGGGTTTAGTGTAGATGTAGGGGTTAGGAATGATAGAATATGCCCTATAATTGGTGGTCTTGTATATATGCATCTGTCTCCATTGATGTTTGGAGGTAAGTGGATCCGAGCAGTAATACGGTGGAGTTCTTCTGAGGACTCGCTGAACCTCTGATTGATATGGGATCATTTAGATAAGGATTTGGGAGCTGGTGTTATCAGTGCTGATTATTATCAGAGCTGATAATGAAGGCTGCTCATCAAAGAGACTGGAGGGATGGGGCTTTACTGTACTTTCCGCGGAAGGTGAGTTCACACGCGCCCGTTAGCAGCACACATGCATTTCTGCTGCGCTGTCCACTGTTTCAGTTATTACGCTTTCTGTTAATTTTTTTCTAACCACATCAGCATTTACAGAGCATTATGGGATGCGCAATGAAGGCTGCATCTACTCTGGCCGGACGGAAGAACGTCCATTAGATCCGTCTCAGTGATTCAATCATGCAGGAATTTTAGGGAATGTTGGAATAGAGTCGCCGCTCCATTTACATGCTGGAGTGTATACTACAGTAAACACTGGTCTACAGAAGATCCATGCAAGGTGCCTAATAACCATCACCCTTGTGCGCCCCACACTCCGCCGTTGCCTAACCGAGGCAGGCTGTAATGATTTCTCCTAATTGGTACTAAAGGCAGATTTGAGTTAGTGAGTTACAGAACATAATCTAACGGCCATTTCCGCTGATGACCATAACGGCAGGCAGACACACAGGGTCTGGAGCCATAACCACCATTCCATTATATCTGGAATATGTGCCCTATATAACTGTTATTCCACATACACTAAAATATGATGCAAACTTAATGTAAATATATGATCGGAACATTTACCAGATCATAGGACTGTTCTGTCATGTGAGCTGTACAGAGATGTAACACAGTGGCACCCAGAAGGAGGTGTGGGAGTGCAGTGGTGTTGGGAAGGAGGATAAAGGAGACCAGGATCAATAACTGGTGATAAATTTAGACTGATATGATCAATATTTATTGAGCTACACATACAGAAGTCTGTCTCTCAGTATGGTGGAGTCGTGCCGCTGTGTTCGCTAACCCAACACGCCAGACGTCTCGGTATGGAGCTGTAGAGGTTCCTAATGGTGTCCTGTGATAATCCATCCCATGCAGCTTGAACATCCTCACACAGTTCCTGCAGATGGTGCAGTAGGGGTGGAGGTGGAGGGACATCAGGCCTTCTGGACGTGTGACCACAAACCGTTCATCTCGGTGCTGACCACGGTGCCGGATTCGTTGGGCGTCTCCACCAAGACTAAAGCGGGACTCGTCACTGAAGATGACCCGCTGCCATTCTGAGTCACTCCAAGACAGTCTGGTACGACACCACTGCAGTCTTTGGTGACGGTGACGTGGTGTTAAGGACAGTCGTGGTAACGGTCTGTGTGCATGTAGTCCTGCGTGGTGCAGCCGTCTGCCAATGGTGCTGCACTAACAGGAGGATTTATGGAGGACACCACTGCTCGCCGGATGTTGGGTCAGTCCAGTACAGCAATAAGGCCCATCCTTGCTTACGGCACATGCGCTGCCGAGCGTGAAACTTGTATCATTGGCATGTCTTATGATGTCACACCTACCTACCAAGTTTCACTCCTGTTGGTTAAGTCCGTCCGGGTGAGGTTGATTGTATATTAACAGCAATGTAATGTGCCAGTTAGTTCTTGGTGTTCAACAGTAGCTAAACTTCCAAACTTGAACACCGGTGTGCATATCTTGGCAGAGCCTGCTTTGCTTTCGCTAGTCATGGGCTCACCATACCGTTGCTGTCCAAAGAAGAACAACTTTACAGGAGAGGCCAAAAACCTCATTGAACTTTAATGTAAGTCAATGGAACCAGACGTCTTTCCAAACAGCTTTGGGCCATTTCTGTTGGTCCATTCATCGTGAGATTCTCACTCGGTGTAAACAGCAGCTGGTGTGCTCAAATGATGCATAAAAGTAAAAATGGACAAAAGTGGACGTACATGTTCTTCATTGGAGAGTGACGATATACATAACGATTCACCTGCTGTAGTTAGCATCCATCGTAATTACTCACAGAGCTTGCAGTAACTGCATGCAACAAGAAACCAAAGCATTCAAATCATGTTTCTTGTCTCTTTAAAGTCTGGATCACTTCTGGAAAACATGTCTCGGAGTTTGTGCCCGGCGGCGGCCGAAGTCTGAAGTTGTGCAAGATTTTTTCCATCCACAAAACGGTTTCTCAGATCCACCCCAGCCGAACGAGGTCATCGTTTTTACAGCAATCACACCTTTACCTGGCAGAACTTTGACCCACCGAGTGCCATAAACCCATAAGGAACAGCACATCGAACGCGGCGCTCGCTGGTGTCCTATCAGGAGAGCTTTTTACAGTGGAAAAGTCATTAGTGTGTGGATGCTGTCTCAGGACTTAACCCGTAATCCACATGATGCCTTCAGCCTGACCTTTCTCATTAAAATGTAACTCTCTTATTTAATCATTGCTCCTATAGACACCAGCACTGCACAGAGTCCACTGAGCTGGCTCTCGAAGATGAAGGCTGTGCAGGATTGCTCGACTCCACAGTTCTAGCTAACAGCCGGGTAACAGATTTCCACGAGAGCTGGAACTGAGGGTCCAGTTGAGATCTAAGGTCATTGATAATTGATTTATTTACTGAACCTGTGGAGGACAGCAGGGTTAGTGCTTGGCTAAGGCTGGGCTTTTTGGTTTGCCTGGCTACTTCGTGTCCCAACATTTACCCACACTTAAAGTCCACTCTGGCACTCAGCCTTGTGAAAAGCGCCCTGTGGCATTCCGATGGCAGTCTTTGGAATACTTGTCTGGTGGAAATGGCCAAAAACTGCAAACTCACTGTATGACCCTGCCGAAGAATCACAGTCTTGTTGTGGTGGTTCTTTATGGTGCACTTTGGAAAGTCATCAAACTATAAAATAACCCTCATGGAATTATACAGTCCACCTTAAAAACCCTCCAGAGTGGACCTTTACAGGAGGATGAACCAGCTTTCCTAACCTGCAGTGGAGCTGATAGAACAAGGTTTATTACTAAGCAGGTTTGGAGCGATTCTATTGGTCGGTCCCTCATGAATATTCACTAACCTGAAAGGAGAGCTAGAGCTTTTACACTGTGCAGAAAAAGATCAAAGTTTTTACACCACTAAATATATATTAGAGGTGGAGATATGGAGGAGTATCATACTGTGTACATCAGGAGTAGATGTGGTGTATCAGGATATGGACTGGTTCAGACTCTCATCAGGTGGAGCTGTTCAGTGTACGACTGTAGAGTCTATAAGATCACCAGCTACATCCATTTAGAGGGGTGTGCCCAAACTTTTGACTGCAACTCTATATACAGTAACAGCTGTGACAGGATCAGGCATGGACTGGACAACGTTCTGGATGTGGGCCACATCAGTGTTCAGACACTCTTAGGAATTGCACAGTTGGGCCAGATTTGGTGGAGGCCTTCCCTGGCACAGTTCCAAGGTGAATTCCCTGTAGACTGGGATTTTCTCACTGCTGGTACACCTGTATGACCGTCCGCTGCTTCCATACACCTGCAGATTCAGCTACTTCCTTCACACTATGGTCTTTGGCCACGCCCACATGCAGTCCCTCCTTTTAGCCAATCATTAACATCTGCTCTGGAGCGTTTTCCACACATGGAACGAGACATTCCCTGCACTGTAGCACCTCCTCCCAATCTATGGATCCCGTCACTCACACCCCTCAGATATTTATAGCCTAGTCATCCTGGTGCAGCGCCATCTGCAGGAGCCTGAAGTCACTACCACATTACACACACAAGGGGACTGATTTTTTTTTGTCTGGCGAGCTGATGTGTGTAGGTATGGTGAGGATGGCAAAAGATCCCAGGCATCAGACCGTCTGCATTCATTCCGTTTCATGTAATGACTTTCCGTGTGGGAGCTTTTAGAGGTGGACATCTGGTTCCTATCACCCCCACTGTGAGCACACCTTATTTGGTAGGCTTCTCCAGGACAGCGCATTTCAAATCAAACCAGTCACAGAATTTAAGCCCAGGGGCCAAATAAGCCCAGGGGCCTCTGGCTATACATGCCCGGGAGCAGCCAGAGAGGGTAGCATAAAGCTAGTGCAATTGGACCCCACTTATCCGGTCCTTCTGTAACGTGAGCGTTTACAGGGTCCGGCTCTGGAATGGGAACCAGCTCCTGAGCCCCCTGACGGTGTCGATGTAACAAGGGCACCGGAAAAAATCAATTACCCCTACGTGTTATCGTTCCAGTGCAGTGAGGGAATATGAAATGTCTGTATCGAGAACAGATCCCTTATAAGGGTCTGGAGCCATTCTGCTCTGAAGGCGTCTGGGAAGGCCTTGAAATCAATCATCATGGCCTGGCAGGGGGAAGTTAATTCGCCTGAGTGTGAGGGGCAGACATATTGAAAGATCCTGCCGCTGTGATACATCCTCCTCCTCCTCTCGGCTGCTGGCATTGATCTCCGCTGACAAGGACAACCTGTTAATCTGCAACCACAAGCTTGATTTGTGCTTCACTCAGAGGCTCCAAGCAAAGGCCTCCAGCCTCTTCAGCAGACAAAATATACCGCTGGCTAGACCAAACAAGCGTTATTATGGGATGTGCCAGCTAGGAATGACCTGTTCTTTGGCAAACTTTCTGGGCTTAAATTTCTGGGCTTGTTCAGAGTGGGTTTGGTGTGAAATGGTTGATTGTAGAGACTAAGGTACAGTATATGTAGGTATATGTAGGAAAAACAGGTATCTCCAAAATGGCAACTTTATAGGAGAGGCCAAAAACCTCCTCTAATTTGAATGGAAGTCAATGGAACCAGACGTCTTTCTAAGCAGCTTTGGGCCATTTCTGTTGGTCCATTCTTTATGAAATTTCCACACAGTGTAAACAACAGCTCATATGATCAAACAAGGCGAAAAAGTAAAAATCAACAAAAATGGAGATACAAGTTTTTCTTTGGACAGCGATGATATACTACAGTGGTGGTGATGGGAATCAGGGGTCACTGTGGTTGTATCTACACTCCTTGTCCATCATATCAGCTCCACTGAGCATATAGGACACTCTGTAGTTCTACAGGTCCAGACTGTAGTCCATCTGTTTCTCTGTATACTGTATTACCCAGTTCTTCAGTTGTCAGGACCCCCACAGGACCACCACAGAGCAGGTATGATGTGGGTGGTGGATCATTCTCAGCTCTGCAGTGACACTGATGTGGTGGTGGTGTTAGTGTGTGTGGTGCTGGTGTGAGTGGATCAGACACAGCAGTGCTGCTGGAGTGTTTAGACACTGTGTCCACTCACTGTCCACTCTATTAGACACTCCTACCTTGCTGGTCCACCTTATAGATGGACAGTCAGAGACGATGGCTCATCTTCTGCTGCACAGTGCCGTGTTGGTCATCCTCTAGTCCTTCATCAGTGGTCACAGGACGACAATGCCCACAGGACGCTGCCCCACAGACGCTGAGGTGCCCAGCAGCAATGCTTTATCTGAACCACTCACACCAGCACCACACACACTAACACACCACCACCCCGTCAGTGTCACTGCAGTGCTGAGAATGATCCACCACCCACATCATACCTGCTCTGTGGTGGTCCTGTGGGGGTCCTGACCATTGAAGAACATGGTAATACAGTATACAGAGAAACAGATGGACTACAGTCTGGACCTGTACACACACTGAGTGTCCTATATGGTCAGTGGAGATGATAAAGTGGACAAGGAGTGTAGATATAATCACAGTGACCCACATCATACCTGCTCTGTGGTGGTCCTATGGGGGTCCTGACCATTGAAGAACAGGGTAATAAAGTATACAGAGAAAAAGTGCTGTATACATGTTTACTGTAGTTTAGCCCCGCCCACTATCACTGAAGTTACAAGGAATGCTTTTTGAGCTTGGCACAAAGGATGGCATCCAATAACAGCAGGGTTTGTTTACATATATCAGTCTTAAAGGCACAGTAACAAACTCAGTCTGAGTGAAAAGGTCGGACTGAATAAACAAACCCTGACTATTTATGGTACGTAAACCCACACAGGTGATATTAATAAACCACACGATTAAAAATACTGCACAATAAACAGTGCGGTATATGGGCCCTTTAAAGGCAACCCCTCTTCAAGTTCTCTGTGAGCAAAGTGGTCAGTGCTGGGTTCACTGGCTCCGCTGCGGTGAACTGTTCAAATGGCCCAGAAGAAGGTCATCTTCCGTGCAACTGCCAGCGGCCTATCGAGTTCTTCCTCTCTTGGCTCAGCTGAGGTCAGCGGAGCTGATGCACCTGAGATGAGCTGCTCCGTTTGCTACCGTGAACAGGTGAGAAGCACCAAGAGAACTTTTCAGAGTAAAGCAGACTCACTCGAACACGCAGCAAGACAACTTCACACTGTCTGTTACAGGCTGAATGGAGGTCAGTCCACTCGCTGCGGGGCACTAGCAGGGCGCCTAGCCGCTGTCCTACTTGCGTTAAATGGAGGAGAAAGAGAAGAGAGGGGCAGATAAGGAGTCTCGAGGGGAGGAGGGGTATAATGACCTGAACTCCTGGCGCTCCGACAGAGACACACTCTAAATGATAGAGGACACAAAGCCCCCGTTCTCTCTTAGAGCTTTAGTTAGCACATTAGCATAACCTGGAATCGAACAGTTCCAGTTTTTGGGATATCGACACTGTTTCCACTCCGGAATGTTCAGTCTGACCGGGAATGGCGTACTCGTGTACAGCGTTCTGATCCAATGTTAGAAGAGGGGGCAAATATTTAGGGAACAGCTCATGTCATGTTGATACAGGTACACTAGCAACACCATTGTAAGCATAGCAACCAACTAGCAACACCCTAACAACCACTTGGGATTCCACTGTAACCCCCTAACCATCTGGGTTATCATAGCAACCGCGTATGCTGTGCAATAACCCAAAATACCATAGCAACTGTTCTGCAGTACACTACCAATCACCTGGGATGCCATAGCAACCACCCAGCACACCTTTGCAACCGTCTGGATTATCATAGCAGCAACTTATGCTGTGCAATCACCTAAAATATCATAGTAACCATCCTGCAGAACTCTAGCAACCACCTGCAACACCCTAGCAACCATCTAGCATCACCTATGCAACCATCTGGGTTTTCATAGCAACCACTTTTGCTGTGCAGCCATGTAAAAAAACACACTAACCACTCACCAACACCCTAGCAACCATTTGGGACATCATAGCGACCACCTAGCAACACCATAACATAGCAACCACCTAGCAACACCATAACAACCACCCAGCACCCAGCAAGCACCCTTGCAACCATCTGGGTTGTCAT
This sequence comes from Prochilodus magdalenae, assembly GCA_024036415.1. Lineage (NCBI taxonomy): Eukaryota > Metazoa > Chordata > Actinopteri > Characiformes > Prochilodontidae > Prochilodus > Prochilodus magdalenae. The sequence goes on along the minus strand of JAMWET010002059.1, from coordinate 6,360 downwards.
AGTAACCACTTGTGCTGTGAAATCACCCAAAGTAACCATTCAGCAATACCCTAGCAACCGTCTGGCATGCTATAGCAACCACTAACAACATCTGAACAACTACTTAGCAGCACTCTCGCAACCATCTGGGTTATCATAGCAACCGTTTATGCTGTGCAAATACCTAAAATACCAAAGTAACCATTCTACAGCTCTTTAACAACCACCTGCAACACCCTAGCAACCATCTAGCATCACCTATGCTGCCATCTGGGTTTTCATAGCAACCACTTTTGCTGTGCAGCCATGTATTAAAAAAATAACACACTAACCACTCACCAACACCCTAGCAACCATTTGGGACATCATAGCAACCACCTAGCAACACCATAGCAACCACCCAGCACCCTTGCAACCATCTGGGTTATCATAGTAACCACTTGTGCTGTGAAATCACCCAAATTAACCATTTAGCAATAGCCTAGCAACCATCTGGGATAGTATAGCAACCTCTTACAAGATCTGAGCAACTACTTAGCAGCACTCTCGCAACCATCTAGGTTATCATAGCAACCGTTTATGCTGTGCAAATACCTAAAATACCAAAGTAACCATTCTACAGCTCTTTAACAACCACCTGCAACACCCTAGCAACCATCTATTACATCATCTAATGATGTTGTACCTGGTGTGGTTGCTGCGATGTTGCTAGGCTGATGTGCAATATCCAGTGTTTCTGGTTATATAGTGTATACCGACTGTATGTGTGTGGCGTCATGATCAGAACAGTGTCAACCCAAACGTTTGACCACACAGTGTATACTGACTGAGGCGGTTGCCATGGTATCCCTGATGGTTGCTGAAGTGTTGCTAAGTCGCTGCTACGATTCCCAGAAGCTTAGTAGGTTGTCTAATAGATGCGTATCAACATGATTTAAGCAGGGTGCACAAATGTTGGCACCCCATTCATTAATAAACGGGTAATAATAGTCATATGTCAGAAATATTTATAGGAATACTGTACGTCGGATCAAAAAGCTGCACACGGGCACATTCCTGACCGGATCGAACATTCCGGAGTTGGAACAGTGTTGATATATTGGAAATTGTGAGCTAAAAAAATAATATATAGTAGTTATGTATATATTAATTAAGCATTTATTAAGCATTAGTTATTAGTTAGTAACTGTTTAAGTACTTAACTACGCTTAACTAGTCCCCCCCAGTAAAGCACTCAGTTCATGATTAACGGACCAGCCCCTTCTTGACACCTCACATGTACCAACCCCTTAGAGCCTCAGGTATAGCTCTGTTTGGCCCGCCGTCCTTCAAGATATATGGAGGACAAGCGTCCAGACTCTTCTCTGGTCTGGCTTCCAGATGGTGGAGTGAACTTCCACTGGCTGTCTGACCACTGGTAGACCCTCTTGGGCTCGTCAAATGCAGACTGAAGGGCATCTCTCTCTGAGTGTATACACTGTATCTGAGTGCACTGCACTTATGCTGAGCTTAACTCGTCCTCCCTCTGTTTAGGCATGGGCTAGTGACTGCCAGGTAGTGCTGTGTTCTCTGGATTCTTCTTTCTAGGTGTCAGCACTGGCCCGCGTTCGAGCAGCGTCTGAGCTCTAGGGAAGTTTGGACTCTAATCTGTTTGTACCAGCTAGGAAACATACTCTGACTGAACAGTGAGCACTTCTGGATAAGAGCATCCGGTAAACGTCGTAAATGTAAATCTAAATGATTAGGACTTAGGACTAGTTACTGATATCGTCAGTTCTCTCCAGGTAAAGTAAAAGATATACACTCAACATCAAACGAACAGCTGCACCCAGAAGGAGGTGTGGGAGTGCAGTGCTGTTGGGAAGGAGGATAAAGGTGACCAGGATCAATAACTGATGATGAATTTAGACTGATATGATCAATATTTATTGAGCTACACATACAGAAGTCTGACTCTCAGTATGGCGTCAGCCGCCGTGTTTGCTAACCCAACATGCCAGACGTCTCGGTATGGAGCTGTAGAGGTTCCTAATGGTGTCCTGTGATAATCCATCCCATGCAGCTTGAACATCCTCACACAGTTCCTGCAGATGGTGCGGTAGGGGTTGAGGTGGAGGAACACCAGGCCTTCCGGACGTGTGACAACAAACCGCCCATCTTGGTGCTGACCACGGTGCCTCCACACACGGATTCGTTGGGCGTCTCCACCAAGACTAAAGCGGGACTCGTCACTGAAGATGACCCGCTGCCATTCTGAGTCACTCCATGACAGTCTGGTACGACACCGCTGCAGTCTTTGGTGACGGTGACGTGGTGTTAAGGACAGTCGTGGTAACGGTCTGTGTGCATGTAGTCCTGCGTGGTGCAGCTGTCTGCCAATGGTGCTGGCACTAACAGGATGACTCATGGAGGACACCACTGCTCACTGGATGTCTGGAATGGTGGCTGTTGGGTCAGTCAGGTTTAGAGATAAAGCCCGTCCTTGCTCACGTAACATGCACAGCCGAGCATGAAACTTGAATCGCTAGCATGTCTCACAATGTCAAACCTACCCACCAAGCCAACACGAGTCCTTCCTTGCCCTGCGGCATGTTCTTTAGGGATCCGAGAGTGAGTTTAAAGGGCGTTGTTCTAAAAAAAGAAAGCCCCTTTGAAGTGTAAGATAAGATCTCAGTTAGACAGATACTGTCAATAGGCGCTTATGTCATTGTTCTGCCCCTCAGAGGAACTGCCCGTATACGCCTTGGACCAAGCAACCAAACCGGTGTGTCCACCTAATGAAGATGAGATGCCAAGTATCACACCTGTAATCTCTGGTGTGCTATATCTGGCTCCTATACACAGTCGGCTTTGAGTGTGCGCTGCTGTTAATCAGGAACATGCAGAATTAGTCCTGAAGGTCATCACTTTCCTAGAAGGGACTCGTGAAGTCGTAATTGATGGTTGCATTATGCTAAAATAGGTTGTTTGCGGCGGACGTCAGGTCACTGTGTTGCTATGGAAGGAACCACAGATGGAGGGCAGGCAGTGCTTTTCGCATAGGGAGCTCTATCACAAAATCCCAGAATGCCTGTGGTTCGCATGGTTTACAGTTACTTGAGAGCAGTTTAACCGAGAGACCTCCAGGCGCTGTTAGGAAGCAACAGCAGCTAAAATGGGCCCATCTGCGGCCCGGGACGGGGCCGAGGTCCTAGCTTTCCATTCGCCAGCTCCTTGTTCTGATTTATTGATGTTTCTTGTAGCTGTAGGTTTAAATCTACACCAGTGCACAGCTACAAATCCGCTGTGTACAATACACCATACAACACCCGCGCCTCAGCACCACACCAGGCCGAAGTGGCTTATCATTCACCGTTAGTGACGTTTAGTTTTCCCGTTCCACCCTAAACTGCGCCATGGGTGCCATACGAAAGTCATTGTGTAGCAGCCTGGCACCGAGATCGGCCCAACTGCTAACACACAAGCCATTTGTCTCACTACTTTTGGATGCTTTGGTTTGTTTTCTGCAGGAGAAGGTAGTTCTTTTATCTGCTGCCCCCAGGGCAGCTCATTTTCAGTTCAGCTGAAAATCACTCTCCATAACATAAACATCACTTTTTCATTTTTGAGCTTCCCTTGTTGTTTAATAGTCTACGAGTCTGTAATAGTGAGGCAAAGTCCAATACGAGGGAATCAAAGTTGGGGAGCGTTGTGAAGAATTTGCACTTACAGCCCTTATTATAACCATAGCACTTGCAATGTATTCCACTTCAGGATTTGTAGTAGGTGATCAACGGCAGGTTACATCATACAAGTTCAACTTAAAGATACCATTCGCATGTTGTCTTCTCTGAGACGGTCATGTTGATGACCCAGAATCCTCAGCAACTTCTACAGCTGCATCATTGAATCCATCCTGACCAGCTGCATCACTGTGTGGTATGGCAGCACTACTGTGAAGGACCGCAAACGCCTGCAGAGAGTGGTAAAGACTGCTACCACAATCACCAAGAGGCTACAACCCTTCTGCAGAGCATTACAATCTCAGAGTCAAAGGAGAGATGCCTCCATCATCCCAAAGATCCCACCCACCCCCAACATGGATCTATTACATTCTTACCTAGGTCGGGGTAACAGAAGCGTGAAAATGACGGACTACCAGATTAAAAGAACTCTTTCTTCCCCATCAGCCATAGGACATCCTTAAAAACAGCTGAGCTGATGCTCTCCTCATAGGACATAACTGTAATTTATCAAAAATTGCTCATCATTCATTCTGCCACATGAATAGTTGCAACTACGTACTTGACTGTTTGTGTGCATACAGCTGCACACATCGTTTGCACATCGTTTTGTAACTGTTCCGTTATGGTTAGATTTCAGTCCATTTGCACAAACACAACTTACTATAGACATGTTACATGTAACTAATGTAGCACATACCTGCCACAATGTATATAGCTCACTGTATAATTCTATAAATGGTTTACATTATATTTATATTTTACTTTATATATATCTCTGCATGCTTAACTTAGATCCTTGTTATCTGTTATTTATTATTTATACGTTTTATGCAGTGGACAACCAGTCGTGGGCAGCCAAAGTAAGAATTTCATTTTACAAGGGAAAAATAGGTTTCCTTACTGCTGCATATGAAATAAAGCTGAATATGAATTATTAAAGCCGAAAGTGTCAAGAAGTCAACTGTTCAACAACTACATAATCTCACCTGGCCCAAAGAAAAACAAGTATCTTCAAAATGGCAACTTTAACACAGCAGAGGCCAAAAATCCTCATTCGATTTTAATTGTAAGTCCAATTCAACCAAGACGTTCCTTCCGAGCACTGTCTGGGCCATCTTCAGCTAGGTCCGTTCATCATGCAATTTCTCACACTGTGTAACTGGCAGTGGCTGTTTTTCAATCTGATGCATAAAGTTCCAAATGGGACCATACATGGTTTTTCATTGGACAGGCGACGATATAACAATTTAGTCTGGCGCTCTTATCCCAGAGACACTTAACAAGGTTATTCGTATTCACGTGGTAGTGCCAGTAACAGTGTTAGAGTCATTACACAAAGGTGACTCCTTATTGGTGTAGCTGAGGGCATTTGCTGCCCAGACTGCGGATTTCGAAACCCTCCCATCTATCCCAAAATAGGTGGTATGAGTCCCTGGTGGGTAGTGGTGTTAACCGTTGAGCCATACCAGCCACAAAATTGCTGAACTGGGTTACTTCGCGCAGCTAACCGGTGGACGAACGATTCGACTGACGGTTTAGTGGACGACATGTGAACTTTTAAAACCCCCTCGACCATTTACAGCTATTATAATATAGCTATTAAACGAAACACACTGAAAAACAGCTGAGGCTTCTGGGTAATATACTGCTTACTATGTGTTTTATGCTGTTCTTCCTGACACAAATGGAAAATCTAATGCTACTTAATGACCATTTGAGCTGGAAATGACATACAGTATGAGTCTACACATACAGAAGTCTCCCAGCATGGCGTCGGGCGGCCATGTTTGCTAACCCAACCCAATGCCAGACGTCTCGGCATGGACCTCATGACTGAAAAACAGCAGCTAAAATGGGCCCACCTGCGGTCGGGACGGGGCCATGGTCCTAGCTTCCCATTCACCAGATCCACTGTGTACAGTACACCTGATTATTCACCAGTTTTCCCGTTCCACCTTAAACTGCGCCACGGGTGCCACATGAAAGTCATTGTGTAGCAGCTGGGCTGTTTCCTAATGGTGTCCTGTGATAATCCATCCCATGCAGCCTGAATATCCTCACACAGTTCCTGCAGAAGGTGCGGTAGGGGTGGAAGTGGGGTGACACCATGTCTTCTGGACGTATGACCAACAACCGTTCTTCTTGGCGGTGGCCACGGTTCGTGCTATGCAGAGAGTGGCCTTGTGCACAGTACTGTATGTGTACTTATGTAAACGTGTTATTACATAACTGTAGGCCTCTATGGCGATAAACCATAATATACTTTTTGGGTTTCTTCTGTAGACCCTCTCACGCGGGTGGGTTACGGTAACGTCTCCAGCGTGCTCTTAGTACATAGCACCCTTTTCCAAGGTGCTGTTAGCGAGCGAGACAAGCAGTGTGTCACCTAATAGCAGAGAAGCCTGTACGTCATGCATGGGTGTAGACCTCGCTGCACCAATCTGCTCATTATCCCTGTTTCATAGAGCAGCGGAACACGCAAGCTCACGCATGACTGCACACGTGCACGCATGCGCACGCGGATACACACCAACCCCCGCTTTAGCGCTGCAGCGTAATGAGCTGCTCCACTTTCACAGCAGATGGAAAATGTGGCACTTCTCCTTCTCTCTCTCTCTCTCTCGAGCGACTGCCCGCTAGGCTGTGGCCCGGGGCT